>OY747705.1:40465297-40472797 GCA_963556495.2 Valencia hispanica
TGAGAAGGTTTCAAAGCTTGGCCCAATCTTTGTTTGGCTCAAAGTGAGTGACATGCACTAAACTGAAAAGCCCTCAGTGTATCAGCATCAAGTGAGGAAAGAAGGGGGGAATGAGCTTATAATCAACTGTAGTAACAGGAAATCATTTGGACACATAAATATACAATTTTGAAATTTGGACATGCAGCATGCACGATGTTAGATGGATAAAATATAATTGTGGAATATCAACAATATATGAATGCCATGCATTAGTTTGACTGATATTTCAACAGTAGCAGCAAAGACAACACATTACTTTATGAAGCTTTTTCCTGCATAAACTGTAAGCATGCATACTGTATAAAGATGCCCACAGTAATCAGGCTTGTGAATTCTAAAGGATAACCAAGCCTGAAACATTGCTCAGAGTTTAGTGTCAATAGAATAATTACATAACAGTGTCATACAATAAATGAACATGGATCATTTACCTGGAGTCTGGTGTATGAAAAATCAGCTGCACTCTCTTCCCTTCCTGATTTATCACTACCTATCCACCAAAGTTCCTTTTGCATAACCTAGATTTTGTCTAGCCAATGCTGTTATTTGTATGAAATTGTATAGCTCAAGACTAGAGATATCTCGTGTTTCTGATGCCAGTGAGTGGGAGCTACATGCTGCACTCTCATTGGTGTGAAATCGAAGGGAGAAGAGAGAGACCACGGACAGGCAAGATGGATGGAGGCAGGGGTGGGGGTGGGGGGTTGTCAGAGAGGGAAACGGATTGGGGGGAAAAGCTTTGTTTGCTTGGGGAAATCTCCAAGGACAACCCTGAACACATCTGTGAGGTGGAGAATGGCCATTCAGTGATGCTCTATTTGAAATGGTTTAAATGCATGAAGGAAAAAAAACGCAAATGGGTAGAATTTTTTTTTCCACAAATGAAAATAATAATTTTCTGGAGAAATTCTACAAAAGAATACAAAATGAGCAATATAATTTGTTTTTTTTTTAATTATGACCTATTTGTTTACCTACATTAATTTAAAAACAATGACAATACACAAAAATCATTTGAAATTCTTTTTAATTTTCAGTGCTACATCTTTTATTATTATTATTTTTTTTACATTTTGAACAACTGTGGGTGACAGATTTTTTTTATATTTTTTGCAGTAAATAAAGAACCTAGCTTGGTGCTGCCAGACAACACTTCTTCAGTTTTGTTTTCTAATTTTCTAAAGTAGAATGATCCATAATAAAATAAATTACTTTTATTTTAAAGTGCCTTGAGATGCCATCTGTTATTATTTGGGGCTATATAAATAAACTGAATTGAAAAGAAAAATACATGTGGCACTTACACTTTTTAAAGGAGTCATAACCTGGTATTATCTTGGATACCCACGCTCTATTATAGTTTTTCAGGCCCTTCTAAAAATGAAAAGTTGAAAAAAATAAACACAGAGCTCCTCTGACCCTTATTTCTGAAGGCATTATTGTCTCGCGAGATCTGATGCGATACTTTGGCAGTCGTGGACGGGCATTGTAATAATGCAAATGAGGGGCGCGTTGATTGGTGGCAGGAAGGAGGGGGGTTGACACCGCAGGTGACGCTTCAACGTATCTAACCCATATCTACCACTCCCGCTAGCATACAATAGCCACATTAGCAGTTAGCTGCTGTTGGTTACACACAGCAGAGCAATAAAAACACAGCCTTGCCGTTTAAATTGCAGGCAAGTCTCTGATTGTTAGAATGGACCCTTTTTCCTAACGGAGCTTCGATGCCAACTTCGCCTGATATTTTCCCAAATTCTTAAAGGATTCCGGCGTAAAAAAAATAGAAAAAATATTTCCATGTTGATTCTGGTAGTCAACAACAGAGCAACTCACGTGTGCACTACGTTTCTGGTAGAAATGGTTTTAGCTGAATTAGCTGATTAAAATAAAAGGCTGACACGAAAATGTCTTCTTCATGGGTCATTGCGTGAAGAAACCTTCTGCATCTTTCACGGTGGAGTTGGTACTTTGAATCGGTGATTTGTCGGTTGCGAACGAACCGGCTCTAAGAGCTAACTCTTTGAAGTGAACGATGGGAGCCGGCTCGTTGTTGGGAGCCGTTTTTTTTTTTTTTTCATTCCCCCCTGCTTGTTTTGGTACATTTGGTACACATCGTTTTGCATTAATTTTGGTAATAAATACACTTTAAGCAACAGAAAATCTGAGGAGCCGAAAGAGCCGGCCCTTAATGGTGAGCCAAGCCAAAAAAACTTACTCTCCAAAAAGAGCTGGAATTCCCATCACTAGAATTCAGTAATGGTGGCGCTCAACTGAATATGAGGGGGAGAGGAGCGAGGGAAGAGAGGAGAGAGGGAGGGCGGGCTTCCTGCAGCATAGGTAGGTCTGCGATGTCTATATATGGTATATCCTGCCCCGACTTGACGTCAAGTCGGCCAGAAATTAAAACCACGAATTTGGGTGCGCGTGCACTTGGGCTGGTTGACTAACCCAGGGGTAAACAAACGCTTCACTTTTAAATATCGGCTTCCCGGGCAGTGTATAATCGTTAGGTAATCATAACATACATTTTTTTCTTATGGAAAAGTGAAAATTACAGTTCATGACTCCTTTAAAAACCTTTTTAAGTCAACCTTTTATTTAAGTTCTCTTTAATCAAAGAAGAAAGATCAGCAGCATCTAGAATTGCAAACTAATCCCTCCCTCCCCTGGTGGATCGCGGTGAACAGCGGTGCCTCTTGGGGTCAGTGGGGGTTCTGGCTCCCTGGGAAGAAATTTTGTTTCCCTCCTCGCTATCCCGTGGTGTCCTGGGTCCCAATTATAATATACAACTTAGACACTCCCACTTATAACATTTTCATGCGACACACATGTAGGGACTTTGGGGTGGGCACGCTTTTCGGCATCCAGAGGGGGAGCGGTTCAATCAGCTTCACCTCTGGTGCCGGTGCTCACTGTTAAATCACATACAGACACTGAGGGCTCGGGTTGGGGGATGTGTGGCTGCCTTCCCCACATCCCACCCCTCTGTTTTAAATGCACATTATTACAACACGCATCAACACCATACTCGAGCCGGAGGATAGAGGCTAGGGGTCTATTTACACCCCTGTTCGTGACCGGCCATCAGGGGTTGGGGTCCGGAGGAGGAACAGGTGGTCTGGTCGGGGTCCTGGGCTGTTGGGCTGCCTCGCCACAGTGGGGCCCTTGGTGGTCTGCTTGTCTCCGTCCTAGAAGGTAGGGGGTCCATCTCCTGGGTCCAGGGGCTGGTGGGTCTACTGGGGCATCGGTACCTGGACCTGGGAGCATGAAGTGCGTATGGGGTGTGTGAGTGAGGGTACAGCGTCATTTCTTGGGTGTCTTGGTGAGTTAGTGAGAATGTATGTGTATAAGAGGGAGGGAACGTATGACTGTCTGTATGTCTTTGTCTGCCTGTCAGGTTGGGTCTTGGGCTGCCCTCTCGCCTGGCGCACCTCAGGCCTTACATTTAATGGGGGGCCTTTTTCCCCTCCGTCACTCCCCGCCGGTGACGGATGCCCCTGCCTACTGGTGCGTCAGTGGTCAATCCGGTTCGGACCTGGTGCGTGCCTGGCCGGGCCTGGGGGTGCCGGTGTGTCGGTCGGCCGATGCGCTGGGGCAATATCTTCCTTTGGTTGGTTGGGGCACCTCTTTTAAGGATGCCAGGCTTGGGATTGTTGAGTGGTGCCTGCTCGGTGGCTCGGCGGGACATGGATCCAGCGTCTCTGCTCGTTCGATCACCTGTTATGTGCGCACCGTGCGTGGTCGGTTCATTGGCGGGTTGGACTGGCCCTGGCCTTTGTTGGATGCCTGATCTCGGCGCTCTGCATTGCGCGGGATCAGGACTCGGGAGCTGGTACAACTTGGTGTCCAGGTGCTGGCTGAGCTTGGCCTGGGGATGCTGTCCATCCGCTGCGGCTATCAGTGGGGCGCCCCGACGTGGGGCAGGGGTTGGGCGCTGGGATGTTGGGGTTGGGCGCTGGGATGTTGGCGGTGGGGATTGGCCCAGGATGGTGGTGGCGCGTGGCGGCTGGCCGCGGCCCCTGCGGCGCCGGCGGGCCCTCATCGAGCGGTTTGTCAATGTTCCTTTTTCGTGTTTTGTTTTGTTTTTTCCCCTCTCTCTTCCGTCCTGTGGGTATGGAGGCAGACTTCAATGTTTTTCTGTGTTTTCTTTGTTCCCTTTCCTCTCTTGTATTTTCAACTCACCCTCTCTCATGACTTTTTGTTTCCTACCTCTCTTCTTCATCTTCTTTCTTTCTTCCCCTTAATTTTCCGTCTCCATGTCCATAACATCAGGAAATAAAACCCCCAGCAATTCATAATAAAGATTTTTCACACATATATCAAGTGGAGTACTATAGCAAAAGCTGTACTCCTCCGCTTGTGAAAGTAAACCTGTTGGGCTTCTACTTGGTACTCAGACACCAATTCTGAGCTCCACACTGCCAAGCAGGACATGTAAAAAAATAAAATAAAAGTTAAGAAATACAAACAAATCTGAACACAAAACGTGTCAAATCCAAATGGCTCCTCTGTACACAAAAGTGAAGGATGGTTTTGGAAAAGGCTATGCCTTTCACAACCAAAGATTTTTATTTTATAATTTTTTTTGGGACAACTGATAAAACTGACACAAAATATGGTGTGCCACAGGGGTTGATACTTGGAACAGTCCCTTTCATACTGTAAATGTTTGTCTTGGGCCACCTCATGCAAAAATACTGCTGTTTCTTATCAATTATCTGCTGATGATGCATCTCTCTCTCTCTCTCTCTCTCTCTCTCTCTCTCTCTCTCTCTCTCTCTCTCTCTCTCTCTCTCTCTCTCTCTCTCTCTCTCTCTCTCTCTCTCTCTCTCTCTCTCTCTCTCTCTCTCTCTCTCTCTCTCTCTCTCTCTCTCTCTCTCTCTCTCTCTCTCTCTCTCTACACTCAACAAAAATATAAACGCAACACCTTTGTTTCTGCTCCCATTTTTCATGAGATGGACTTAAAGATCTAAAATTCATTCCAGATACACAATATTACCATTTCTCTCAAACATTGTTCACAAATCAGTCTAAATGTGTGATAGTGAGCACTTCTGCTTTGCTGAGATAATCCATCCCACCTCACAGGTGTACCACATCAAGATGCTGATCTGACATCATGATTAGTGCACAGGTGTACCTTATACTGCCCACAATAAAGGAAATTCTTGCCTTTACATCCCAGCCTTGTCTACAACCTCTCTGCGTGTCTCTTAACATTTTATAGTCAAAAATAAAGTGTTTTACCCTTTAATTTTCTAATCTTTTTAAATGTTTTATCAATAAATGCCAATCACCAGCTTTTAACAATGATAAAACCATTGCAGACTTCCTTGAGCTAAGACTTAGCCCACTCCAAAAACTTAAATGTGTTGCCAATTTAGCAACAAATTTGATTAATTAAAAACACTGCCTTTGGGATGGCCAAGATAAATTAACCCTATTGATGAAGAGAATCCCGCAAGAACCTTCCTGAAGTCATAATGGTAAGTTGTTTTTTAAACAACCCCATTTAACTCCTCACCTCTGAGTCATTTTTATTAGCGTCTGATGGTTCTTTCAAAGTTAATATATTGGAAAAATTCCTCCACTGTGTTGAATATGATTGAGATTTTGAGGGTATGTTTCTTTTTTGTGTGGAGGTTGGAATAAATAATTGCATTTCTTTATTTTTGACAGTTAAATTTGTTTTCACACACATTTTTTTGTATGTAAATTGTCTGTTTAGAACTCAAGGTTTTAAAAAATTGGTTGGGTTGTTGAGTTCTTTCAATCTTGTCCAGGTTCTTTAGGGGCATTCGAGGGTGTTGTATCCTTGAAAGAAGGTGTTAAAAAGTCAAAAGTACCCTTTACCGTCACAATACTATAAACTTTTGATCCTATCCTGTTATTATTGCATGGTTAGTTATTTATATGCAGCATACTAATAACAAACCTGAATCTTATAATACAATTTACTACACTACAATGTATGCCTCAGTAAAAAAAAAAAAAGTTATGTAACACAGCATCTATGGTGTATTCATGCAAAACTGGCTGTAATGTAATTGGTTGCGAAGAGCAACTAAATTATCTCAAAGAATCTTTCATCAGCCTTAGTGTCCAGGGCAATATCACATATGCACAAAGTAAACAATCTTGTTTGCACCTTATTTATTTGGATCTAAAACAGATAAGGTGGCAAACGTCAAGCACTGGACATATCACTATGTAGCTTGAAGAGACAGTGAACATTAATGTTATTGTGATGTAGGAAGATATGATCTGCAAAGAACTGAGGATTGCAGAGGAGGCACTCTGGCAGAAGGAGGATTTCTATCAAGGAAGAGATAACCAAGTGTTATATAAAATTAGACGCACACACACAATTGTACCGAAGTGCTGCCTACACACAAGCCTCCTTGTCCTTCAGCCCCTCTTCTTCAGTTTCAGACATATACACACAGTTAAACTTTGACAATTTGAACACAATACAAGAGCTTATGTAACTTACAGCCATCATTATATTCAAGATTTAATTGTTAGACACATTCAAGAATGTTTTGAGGAGATATCCAATGAATGTCAGAAAACATAACAGGTTGAAATTAAAACCTGTAATATTGTAGAGTTAAGTTAGTGCGTTTAACTGCATGCACACACAATTTTCTTGCTTTTGGGTAAACTTGGACCAGTAAAAATGTATAATACATAGAAAACTATTCTGGATTCTTTCATTATCTTGATACAAATGTGCAGTTGTTTATTTTTTACTTATTATATTGAGTAAAAATATTTTTTATTGATTTTATGGGCACCGTATCAGTGACAGCTACTGCAATTTCGTATGCTGACTAAAGTATTCTGATTCTAAAGAAGTCTTAAAAGTTTTTATCTGTTACATAATAGAATCAAAGATAAAGCCTAGAAATTGAAACTTTTTCTCCATGATCAACTTTTATTTTTCTACACTTACCGTCCTTAAGATGACAGAAAAGTTATAGGCAATAATTTTTGCAGTATAAATATACAGTATAAATATACAAATATATATATATATATATATATATATATATATATATATATATATATATATATATATATATATATATATATATATATATATATATATATATATATATACACTACCGTTCAAAAGTTTGGGGTCACATTGAAATGTCCTTATTTTTGAAGGAAAAGCACTGTACTTTTCAATGAAGATAACTTTAAACTAGTCTTAACTTTAAAGAAATACACTCTATACATTGCTAATGTGGTAAATGACTATTCTAGGTGAAAATGTCTGGTTTTTGGTGCAATATCTACATAGGTGTATAGAGGCCCATTTCCAGCAACTATCACTCCAGTGTTCTAATGGTACAATGTGTTTGCTCATTGGCTCAGAAGGCTAATTGATGATTAGAAAACCCTTGTGCAATCATGTTCACACATCTGAAAACAGTTTAGCTCGGTACA
>OY747705.1:40477797-40727797 GCA_963556495.2 Valencia hispanica
CTATGCCGAGTGTTCAGGCCACAGCAGGTGAAATGTTCATAAATAATATATGTAGCTTATTAATCTGCTTAATGTGTAATTGCACGATGTGGATTGTCTGTTCAGTTTGTTGGGACTGAATATTGATAAAAATTTATAACACTTAAATACTACTGAATTGGCCATTACTATAATATAAAAAATTGACAGGGGAAAATATATTATGACCGGATTCTTTTGACCCCGCCAGTCAAAATGTCCAACAACAAAAAATTACTGCGTGACCGCTGAACTACATATATATCAAAAACTAAAAATCAATGGGCACCCCACAAAAGAAACAGTATCTCAGATTTTGGCCAGTGTCACCCCATAGGTACAGGATGCAAAGTACCGAAAGTCTACACAGTCTTTCATGCAATGACAACTATTAGAACTTGAGATCTGAGCCAATATCGGCATCGGACCTGATACCGCTGTAATTTCTTCTTCAGATATTGGGCCACGGATGTTCACCAATGCTCCTGTGTTGCTGCAGGTCTTATTTTTACGTTTAAGACTACGGCCTCAATAAATTGACTGTAAAAAGATGTTTCAAATAAACTAGAAAAGCACTCAAAGAGCTCAGACCTCCGCCAGGGCCACTCATACCCCCCACCGCCCTCATCCCCATGTTATCTAATTCTAACTTTTGGTACTTTTTCATTGAAATGTTTATTAATGATACGCATGGCAGTGTTCATGCTGTCACTGTGCTCTTGCAGGAGAAAGGGGAGATTATCGTATGTGCCATTAATTTGCACTGCATATGGTCCAACCGTTGTGGGGCTGCTGTGCGAACTCAGCCATCTGTGAGCTCTCTGAGACGGGAGAGGAGTCCACATGCACTTATTGCAGACATTTCCTAAAATTTTTATCAAAATCCGTTCATTACTTTTTGAGTTATTTTGCTAACAGACAGCCAAACAAACAAACAAACAGATGGCAATAATATATACCTCCTGGGGGGGTTTAATAAATGTACTTTTACATTGTCATTTGACTGCCTGCTGGCAGCAGAGTCCACACTCTGTTTCTCAGAATTACTTTCTTCTAAAATAGTTTAGTGTTAAAAACGAGAATTTACGAGATAGATGTTTCTCATGGGTCTTGTTCACGAATGAGGGAAAAATGGAGCGGGAGATCAATAGGCGGATTGGTAAGGCGTCTGCAGTGATGCGGCAGCTGTACCGGTCTGTCATGGTGAAGAAAGAGCTGAGCCGAAAGGCGAGACTTTCAATTTACCGGTTGATCTACGTTCCTATACCTCATCAGTGGTCATGAACTCTGGGTAGTGACCGAAAGAACGTGATTACGGATACAAGTGGCTAGAATGTGTTTCCTCCGCAGGGTGTCTGGGCTCTCCCTTAGAAAAATGGTGATGAGCTCAGTCATCCGGGAGGGGCCGCTGGTCCTCCACATTGAGAGGAGTCAGTTGAGGTGGCTCAGGCAGCTGGTCAGGATGCCTCCTGGACGCCTCCCTGGTGAGGGGTTCCAGGCACATCCCACCGGGAGGAGACCCAGAGGAAGACCCAGGACATGCTGTTGGGACTATGTCTCTCGGCTGGCCTTGCAACCCTTTGGGGATAGGAGGCGTTCCAAGTGGCTGGGGTGAGGGAAGTCTGGGTCTCTTTGCCTAACCTGCTGCCCCTGCGACCCGATCCCGGATAAGTGGAAGAAAATGGATGACTGGATGCATGTTTCACATGTCTTTCGAGCAACGTAAAAAAGTTTTGGAAAATTGTTATAGTAATAATGACTGAAGAGAGAACTATCTACAGAGGAACAATAAGGAATGTCAGCAGCAACAACAAGGCTAGCTGAAGTGGATATTTTAAACCAACATTACATTCTTAAGTCTGTTGTCCTCTGTTACCCCAGTTGGTTTCAGGATTAGACAGATTTGCAGCCATCAAGGCATAAAATGAACATTCTGAGGCTTGTTATGGAGTTATTAGTATTTTTACTATAAATACAATTGGAGATATGAATATAAATGAATGTAGGAAAACTGATTGTCCCTTTATAGCATGTATTTGCTAATACAACACCATGACCGAAAAAAGAAACACCAAAGTGATTTGTCAAAAGTGATTGCAACACCTTCCTTCATCCCCAAACAAACAAAAAAACTACTAAGGGCATCTCTCTCTGATCATAACACTGCTTGTTATTTGTTTTTCATCATCCCTTTTGTCAGGCTCACTTGAATTTAAAATATGCCATATGTTCAGGAGAACACTGGGTGAGTTCAACATCTGTCATCTTCCAAGGACCAAAAACGCACATTAAAAAACATAAATCTACTGTACACTTGGTTCTATATAAACTAAGATAGAATGTTCATAAGCGCCAAACACTTTACTGCATTAAGATTACCTGAATTTCTGGTCAAAGATGAACTTCATACTAAACATATGTTGTGTAAATCTGTGTGAATGCGTTATTTTGTTTGTTTTCAGTGAGGAAATAAAATGCAAAAGGAAAAAAAACTCAATGACTCACTGCATGCAGACTGAATTTCCTTTATATAAAATTTATTTTTGAAGTCTTTTGATGGTTGAATGCACCCTCCTCATTATCCATATCACATGGGGTCCCAATTACAGCACCATTCAAGACCACTGGATATGTCATAGCCGAGTGTTTACTAGTCAGCCTTCATGACATGAAATGCCAACTCATTCCAAGTAATGATAGCACCTGTTATTTATCAGGTAACGTAACCTTGATTAGCACATCGCAGCTACAGTATAAATTGTGGGTCAGGCATGACTGTACATGCATAATGAAGCCACTTGCACAGGGTCATTTTAACTTCTTTAATTAGCCACAATAATTCCTGTGTGTTTCTTACAAATGACGTCAAAAATTGTTAACTAGCTATTTCCATGAACATGCAGGATTAGAGCATCAGGTTTAAACACCACCTGCTGAGAATCTCAGTGTGATGCTGACATTAGTGTAGTCACTTTTTCTAGAACGGTGATTACACAACATGTTTTCTAACTTTTTAGGGATTTTAAAAATTTTACACAGAAATATACCTGTAGGCTAGCATGAACAAAAAAAAGCCAGGAGTGATTGACGTAAAAAAAAAAAAAGCTACAAACATTATAAATAAATATAAGGGTCACATACAGAACTCCTGTAAGTTTTGACCACATTTATATTTATTAACATTGATTTTTTCAGTCAACCAAAATATCTAGACTTATAACAATTTATTTTTTATAAATATTAGACAACCACCAGCTTTATTAAACTCGAGGTAATGTAGAAAAGTATATTTAGAGTAATATGAATAATTCTATCAACTAACAGAACAGACTCTACATACAGAGAAATATTTTTTTCTTCAATAGATCATTTGTAAATATGTGACAAATACTCAGATCAAATGTCGTGTGCATTAAAAATAAAATGTTACATGCATTTGACAGATGTGGTTGAAAATATGTATCTTAAGGTAATATCACTTTTGTAAAAAATGTAAGTGTCCATCAAATGTACATTAATTTATTTGAAGAGATGCATCCTTTTCACCTGTAACTTAACAACCCTGATATTTATTCACAAGAAGTTGGGGAAAAAAATGACAGAAGTTTACAGTGTTAGAATATTAAAATGGCCCTAATTAAATAGTTTTAATCTTCAGTTTTTAAATATCACATTTTTAGTATTGTATTTCCCAAATGAAAGTACCACAAATGGGTTATGCAGCTTTTTACCTGTTTTGTATTGTACTTATGCTGCCATCAGGTGGCTAAATATGTGTAAAGCACTTCTACACTATTGACTGCTGCACACAAAATAACCACAGTCATGATTTAATAGGTTTTGTCATCCTTGTTACCTGAGTGAAACATTGCTGTTTGTATCTGCTGCAGAGACAATTGGTGGTGGTGAAATTTAACTTGTTTCTGCACGTTACCGCTGCAGAGAAGTCTTTTGTGAACATAGTACATCCACACTTCTGACAGAACAGTTGGAAAACAGAAGTGAACTGCAAGGGAATGAAAGACTGACACTGTATGTTCACATATACTGTGTAAAAAGACATAACCATTTTTTTTCAATGTCCAACAGGAAGTCCAACTTTACTTTTCCTGTTTTAGATCAGTTGGGATTACCAAAATGAATTCTATTAGTGACAGGGCAGTATACTGAAACATACATTTTGTAAATAATTTGTTTCATTGCTTTCCTCAAAGTCAGATGTTTACGTTAAAGTCCATAATGTTTTGCAGTATTGCCTTTAAAACTGCATGACTTGGACCAAATATTTTGGTTATTATTCCTCAAATTTCTTGCTGCAGTTCAGCCCATTTCTCAAGACAGAACTGGAGTTACTAAGTCTGTTTTGCTTTACTAATTGTAAAACAAACCCCGAAAGATCAGTTCTTTGTGACACATAGTGTATCACGTAGTGTGTCTTTTGAACTTTAATCCACTTTCTATAGCCTATGTTCTATGTTCTATTTTTTATTTTCATATTTGTTTATTTTTTAATTGCTTTTAATAAGCTATTCTTAAATATACTTTAAATTATGAGTCAAAATGATAAATTTTACATGACATGATTATAAAACAATTTCTTCCACCCTTTCTTCTAAGACCATACATTTTTAAGGTCTTGTCTTATTTGCTTGTAATGGTACTCAAAGGGGGGGGGGGGGGCACAACATAGGAATGACAGGTACAAATGGACTGGTGACCTGTCTAGGGTGTACCCCACCTCTCGCCCAATGACCGATTGAGAAGGTGCCCCACCCCCCACCTGCACCCTATGATCCTGCAATGATGAGCGGTATAGACAATGGATGGATGGAACTCCATTGGAATGCGTAAAAGCAAGTTGTTGGATCATGATTTGCTCCTAAAAGAATCCCACTTAATAGATTTCAAAATGAAAAAATTACAAAACTGCAAGACCATGCCAAAGCTTTTGAAAATGTACACACGGTTGAAAGAAAAATTGCATTTCAATCCACTAAAATGTGAAATTTGCTACTAAAGAAATACATTGAATGTCACTGGGTGTCTGCAATATAAAAAAAATGATATAAACTTGTTAATGTCCTTACACTTGTTATTTTTATCCATGGGTTCCACTCATTTTTGCTGCCTGTGCAGTGAAAATAAGCCTAAGAAAAATATATTTTGAAAATGATTATTCTTGACTTTTAAATGTGTCATGGTTTCTGATATACAGTATATTTAATGACCAATCCTTTCTTTGTGTAGTGTTAAAATCCACCAAAAGTTCGAAGTTTAACACTAATTTGTAGAAGTTATGTTTTTTTGTTTCAGCCACAAGATGGCCCAGAAAAGCCGTAAAAATCTCAAGTCTTCTTTAACTAGACTGTGTATCTGTGTGTGGATTCCAAACAACTGATCTTTAGAGTATTGATTATTGTAGATCACCATTATCCTTTTCTATCTTCTGACATTTTCCTCTGGTTTTGTTGTCTCTGTCTACATACCTGCTTCTCACACTAATTAAACGACATTTAAGTGTATTCAGCTTGTTTCCCATTAACAACAGCCTGGAAAGATTTTTCACTCTAATTGCTGGAAGTTAAATAAAAACAAACCTGAGCTACTATCAGTGATACCAATAAACACAGCAAAGCCAGACTCCCACAAGATAAAAATCCCCTTGTGCTTCTTATTTGCCAAATTACAAACAGATTCCAAACCCTTTGATTCCTGGTTTGTTATTGGTTAATCCGTGCCAACAGTTCAACATAAACGCCACCTGGGCCAGTGTATTTATCTGAGAAGTTCTTAATCAATCCCCCTGGTGCTGATTGTTGGACTAAGGTCAAATGTAGGCTGAATAATTAGAGCAGTTTTCAGAGCTGTGTTTCAGAGCAGCGCTCGAGGGAGTCAGGAAGAACCATCTGTATGGCTTCACGGGGAGGGATCAATATTGTAGCAAGGTTGTCCAATATGTTCACACTGCAGGACTTCAAAGCCAATTGATACACTTTTCTTGTTTTAATTGGATGTTTTTTTTATGCTGTAAATCATGTTAAATGTGAGAGAACATCTTTAAAGATACTGCAAAATCTTATCCCTCTAAACATTGCATTCCTGCTTAATTGCTGTTATGTTTTGGATTGGTATAGATCTGTTCTGCATTTAAATTACTGCACATTTTATTAGTGACTGCATAGAGATCAAATCAAATCAAACTTTATAAAGCGCTTTTTGTACAAGAAATCACAAAGTGCTTTACAGATTAAAATGATCCTACTTAAAGCTACCAAAAGGACACGCCCCTTATCATTCATAATTTCAAGCTTAAATTACATCTAAATGGATGAGTTATAAAAAATTCACCCCCCTCAGAGTTGTCATGATGGTAAACTTATTAAACCTAAAATGTTTTCTGTAAACCTAGTTTATTTCTGCTGTGAAGTTGGCATTTTTAACATGGGAGTCAGTCGGAACTTGCTCCATTCTGGAGCCAGCCCCTAGAGGATGAGGTAGAAACTAGGAACTTGTGTCACCTCCGCATTAGCCTGGCACTTAGCCGGCGGAGTTTGTAAGGAACTTATACAATCATTATAAAAATAACCAAATAGTACAAATTTCAGTTCATACGCTGAACTTTTTGGCAATAACGAATCCTGGTGGGTCTTTGTGAAACTAAGAGTGGATATGTGCAAGGGCACTGCATGTCCACTGTAAAATATAGTGTAGAATTTGTGGTGCTGTTGACCTTTTTTTCTTGCAAAAGCCCTTTTAACCTTGTTAGAGATCAATTAATCAAACTCTTAGAAATACTAAAAGGCTTTAGATAAATAAAATCCGATGGACTCTAACAGTCAGATAAAATGAGTTGTCATTAGATTTTCTGGGTATAATAAAGATTAAAATCTATACAGAAATTATTGACTAGCCTGACTAGACTAGTCTTCATCCATGATCATCTCAGTTCCCAGATATGGGAATTATTTAAAGGCTACTGCGTAAACTGAAGAGCAGACGGTATTACAGAGGACTCCGAACTCTAGATGATCTAGAGAGATTGTAAATATGGCCAGAGATCTATTTCCTTCAACGCAACAAATGTCTGAAAGGCTGAAACTCAGTGCTGGTCTTTGACAAAAAGTAGCTGTGCAAAGAATTTACAGCAGATGTGCACTGTTGAATATGTTGTAAACTATTATTCCCTAACATAGAGTTTTGTCCCCCAATGAAAAATGTTATAAAATTAAGATGGGCTAACTTTGTCTCTACAATTATTCCACTGCAATAAAACATGTTGGCCTTTTTATTGAAGACTATTTACCTATCTTTACTAGGGGTGTCAGTTTATCTTGTGCTGTGCTTATAAACATTTTCTAATATTTGGTTTATTTCAGACCCAGACCACATTTTCATTGTGGAATACATAATTTCAGGTTTACTATTGTGGAGGTTATAAAAAAATGTGTATGATAAACTTAACTCTGCTACATTACTATATATAAGTAAACAGATAAATGTAGTCATTCACAATAAATTATATTGGCAAGTTAAAATATGTGAGCAATTAAATTTTAATGTTTCCATAAAGTTGTGGATATTCTTCTATTCTGAGGTAATGAATGTTCTAATTGCATAATTCATGGTAACAGGTGTTTGATCTGGAAAATCACTTGTAATTACACCCTAAGACCCCAGATAATCAAAATTAAATAAGAAACTCAGCAAAAGCTCCCTCTCTTTGAAAAATCTCACCGTTAGTTAAATAACATTGTTCTGTTTGTTCTGCATACATATTTGGTGTTATCCCAAAACTGATGAGATACCTAAATAAATATTTTCTAACTCCAGGGCATCCAGTCATTAATAAACTGAGAATAAACACAATTCATTTCCTTGTTCATATTTTCATAAGTTAGTTATCCTTTTTTTTTTTTTTTTGTTCCCGATCGGTTTACAACATGTACCTTCCTCAGGGGTGATTTCTAAGTGTGGAATCTTGGAAAAAATAAACAGGAATCTTTAGGGAAATATCAGCCATGGGCCCTACAGTTCGATGGCATGTTGGGCAAAACCATTTACAAATGAAAGGCATACAGCTGGATTTGGTTTACACAGAGTAATTGCCTTTGGTTTCAGGGGAATACAGAAATATTTCTGTACTATAATCAATAAAAAAGGCCCTGGCTGGATGTCAGCAGCTGCTTCACTCATATGGGTATGAGAATATTAAATAGATTAATTAATGGTACTACTATTGTCTGTGGTTTTAGAGAGAAAGGTTTTTCACCAACTATATGTTACAAGAAAAACACTATGTAGGTTTTCAAGCAAAAATAGGTTGTGCACATTAAATATTGTGCACTGTAGTGAAACATCTTGCACTTTTTTGATGTAGCTGGAAAAAAAAACATTACTGAAAATAAACCAATGGCAGCAATCTGAAAACTGTTGGAAAAGTGAACTAGCTTGAAGTTAGAAACAAAGATCTTGTTTGGTTCTGGTGGGCTTTTTATATTTTACATATATCAGTTGTTTTAAGATTATTTCTAATTACATTTGTGTTATGAGCCTTAAATACACATGAGAACACAGTGATGCGGGTAGTTGTGTGAAGGAAGGTCTCTGCAAGTCCTACGCAAAACACTTTTCTCCAGACTAGAGAAAGGTGCTGCGTGCGTCTCAAGCTGATTGGGTAAGCCGTATTGCGTCATTTCCTGTTGTCGCTGTTGAACTCCGTGGAGCTGTTTGGTGTTCAGACTCTTGATTGATCTAGTTCTCTCTGTGCTGAGGCCTTTCTAAGTTATTTTAACACATAAGCACACTAAAACATATTTTCTTTGGGGGTAGTTTACGTTTTGGGAACTCTTTGTGTTTCGCACGGTTTTTCTTGGCGTGGTAAGGTCTCGCTACCTTAGCTCAGTGGTCCCCAACCTTTTTTTCACCACGTAATATCAGAGAATATTTTCACGGACCGCCCTTTAAGGTGTGGCGGATAAATGATAACGGACCGAATAAAAACGGGTTATTTTTAAAATTATAACAATAGACTTAAATCCAATGTGTATTCGCAGCTTTATTAACAGCGTCCTCCTAACATCGAGCAGACAACATAACACGAGTAACACTCAGCCCCCTAACGATCTCTGGTCCCAATGGTAACATGTAAACATACCTTTAATAATTCAAGATTTACCACAAAAAAAAAATACAAAGTGCATGAAAAATCTAACTCACCACAACGCTGAATCAGTGAGAGGCTTGGCCTTTTCCCCTTTCCAAAGAAACGTTTGTTTTCTATCCATCTAGCTTGTAGGATTACGTGTCAAGACTGAGCTCTGTAACGGGGATATCCGGTTATTTTTCAAAATAAAACAGCGGTCACCCTCAGATAATAAATAAAACGGAAAATACTGGAAGTTATTTATTCTTTATGTGTGGCTCGCGGCCCGGTACCACATGACCCACGGCCCGGTACCGGTCCGCGGCCCGGGGGTTGGGGACCACTGCCTTAGCTTCATTGCAGCTATGGCTACTCCTCTTCCTTCTCCTTCTATCTCTCATTCTCTGCCTAAATCTGCTCCTCTCTCTTGCTCTCTGTGTCAGATGTTTAGTTACTTTCCTGCCTCCTTTAGTGATAATACTAAATGTAATAAATGTAACCTTTTTGTAGCTTTGGAGGCGAGGGTGTCAGAGTTGGAGGCCCGGCTCCGCGCTGTTGATAAACCAGGCGAGGCCCATTAGCCAGGGCAGAGCCAACAAGGACAGCCATCCTCCAACAGAACCTGCACAGCTGGGACCTCAGGCTGGCTGGGTGACGGTACGTAGGAAGCATTGTTCAGCAACCCAGCCCACGGGTCATCACCAACCCATCCGCGTTTCCAACAGATTTTCCCGCTCAGCAACACACCTGCTGAGAACCCAACCCTGGTAATCGGCAGCTCCATAGTCAGAAACGTGGAATTAGAGACACCATTGACCATAGTCAAATGCTTGCCAGGGGCCAAAAACGGGCGACATCAAATCCTACCTGAAACTGCTGGCTAAGGATAAACATAAATACAGTAAGATTTTTATTTACGCGGCTACATTTATCTTTAGTCGGATTGATTACTGCAACAGCATCTTCACAGGTCTGCCTAAAAAGTCAATCAGACAGCTGCAGCTGATCCAGAACGCTGCCGCTTGCGTCCTCACTAGAACCAGGAAAGTAGAGCACATCACCCCAGTTCTAAAGTCCTTACACTGGCTCCCTGTAGCTCAGAGAATATACTTTAAAATACTTTTACTAGTTTATAAATCATTACATGGCTTAGCACCAAAATATGTTGAAGACCTGTTGTCATGGTACCAACCACCAAGACCACTCAGGTCCTCCAACTCTAGCCTACTAAACATCCCTAGACTCAGAACTAAACACGGAGAAGCAGCTTTCACTTTTTATGCTCCCCTTATCTGGAAAAGACTTCCTGACGAGTGTAGAGCTGCTGAAACTCTGAACTGCTTTAAATCGAGACTAAAAACCCATCTGTTTAGAATTGCCTTTGAGTAAATGCTTGATGTCATATGTATGAAATGTGTTCATGCTCTCTTGCTTTTTTTTTTTCTCTTGTTTTATTGTGTATCATGTGTAATGTGTGTTTCTTTTATGTGTTTCTTTTAAATCACCAAATCATGTAAAGCACCTTGAATTACCCTGCTGTTGAAAGTGTGCTATACAAATAAAATTGCCTTGCCTTGCCTTACATTGATAACTGGCGAACATTTTGGAGAAAACCTGGTCTGATCCGGACAAACGGCATCAATCCCACTTTGGATGGAGCAGCTCTTCTAGAAATCTGGCCGGATTTATTAGTCCTCCAAAACACTGACAACCCAGGGTCCAGACCAGGAGTCATAGTTTAACCCACCTCTTTGCAGTTCCTGTACTGTTGCCCACCCATTACCCCCAACAGTGTCTTGCACACGGCCAAAACTAGAGAGATTGAAAGTTAAACTAACGAGCAAATCATGAAAATACCATAAAGATAATTATGGCTTTGACTAAACCGAAAAGTAAAACTATTATTTGGTTTATTGAACATACGATATCTCCCCTCAAAGACTTTGTAAGTAAATGACTGTTTTGCCTCACATAAACTTGGTTGCAGTAGGAGGATTATGTCAGTATAAATGAGTGAACTTCTTCCAATTATTTTAATTTTTCACATTCTTGAAGTACTGGGTGACGAGGAGTTGCAACCATTGTTCATTCTGATTTACTAATTAATCCCAGACCAATTCATAGTTACAGTTCTTTTGAACATCTAACCCTCCTCCAAGTTGCAAACCACTAAGACCACTTTTGTTTGTGGTTTTGTATCGTCCACCAGGCCCTTACTCTCAATTCATAGATCAGATCTCATATTTTTTATCTGAATTAGTATCAAATACTGATCAGGTCATTATAATGGGGGATTTCAATGTTCATGTGGACACTGAAAGTGATAGCCTAAATGCAGCCTTTAATGTTATCTTAGACTCAATTGGCTTTACTCAAAAAGTACAGGGACCCACCCACTCGGGTAAACACACTTTGGACCTTGTACTGACATACGGCATTGAGTGTGAGGAACAGTCCTCCCACATAACACGGTTCTGTCTGACCATTTGTTGATGACTTTAGAATTTTTTACTTTAACTGACCATCCTAAACCTGAAATTAAATCTGTTCCATTCTTACTTTCCTGAGTGTCTAAGAGTAACACAGTGGAAGGCAGCAATTCCATTTCTAACCCTTCAGAAAGTGATGGTCTGGTTCATTGCATTACTTCCTCATCGTGTTTGGCATTAGATAGTGTAGCACCCTTCAAAAAGAAAGCGATTAGCCATAGGAGGTTGACTCCCTGGTTTAATGCAGAGCTGCGTACTTTATGGTAGAATACTAGGGAATTGGAGAATATGGCGCTGTACACACCTAGAGGATTCCTTTTTAACCTGGAAAAAAAGTCTGCTGCTATATAAAAAGACCCTTCGAGAAGCTAAAACAGCATATTTTTCATCATTAATAGAGGCTAATAAGAACAATTCTAGGTTGTTTGTTTAGTGCAGTTGCCAAACTAACACAAAGTCCTAGCTTTGTTGAGGCAACTATTCCCCCAGCCCTGAGTAGTGATAACCTTATGGGATTCTTCATAGATAAAATTAATTGTATTAAAAATAAAATCCTTGGCATCCTCCCAAACATGATTAGTTCTCTCTCAGTAAGTGAGGCAGAATCGGAGAGAACTGTATAACCTCATTTATGTTTGGACTGTTTTGATTCAGTCGAGCTTTCAGAATTATCAAAAATATTAGTCTCATCTAAACCTTCAACTTGTATGTTGGACCCGATCCCACCCAAATTATTTAGGGAAGTGTTCCATTTGATTACTGGCCCCATTTTAGATATGTACCACAGGAATTTAAAGTTGCTGTAATTAAACCTCTATTTAAGAAACCTTCTCTCGATCAAGATGACTTAGTTAATTACAGACCTATATCTAACCTTCCTTTCTTATCTAAAATCCTTGAGAAAATAGTTGCTAATCAGATTTGTGAGCATCTAAACAGTAACGACCTGTCTGAAGAGTTTCAGTAAGGTTTTAGAGCTCATCATAGCACTGAAACAGCACTGGTGGAGGTTACTAATGATATTCTCATGGCCTCAGATAATGGACTGGTGTCTGTTCAGCTCTTGTTAGATCCCAGTGCTGCTTTTGACACAGTTGATCATAATCTTCTCTTAAGCTCGCATGAGGCAGCCCCCTGTTTTCATGTCAAACAATGAATGAAATGGAGACAGAGATGGATTTGGAGGAAATGCTGCTTCTCATTTTGTTGGTGAGACGTCGCCCCCGTTTGAAGGCTTCCACAAGTTTATCCTCTAAATGTAATCTTCTCTGTGGGTTGCCATCTTGGAATCATGTAAGCGGAGACCGCATTTCGATTTGCCACTCTAATATTTCCCCTCAGCACACAGCTCACCTAGAGCGCACACTGAGTTTTTCGCCTCGCTAGGCGAAAAATATCCAACCTGTTTGATTTTCACCTCAACACCTCGTGAGGCAGAAAACTCACCGAAAATTATGCGCACACAGTGAGCAATCACCAATCTGCTGAGCAAACTGCCTCGAATGACTTTTTGCTCAGCAGATTGCTCTCGTGTGCGGCAGGCTTTAGAACGCTTGAACGTGTTGCAGGGATCAAAGGAACAGCACTAGTCTGGTTTAAATCATATTTGTCTGACAGATTCCAGTTTGTTTTTGTAAATGATAAATCTTCACACTCAATGATTACTTGTGGAGTACCACAGGGTTCTGTGCTTGGACCAATTCTTTTTACTATATATATGCTTCTAATTGGTAAAAGCATTAGACAGAATGGGATAAATTTCCGTAGTTATGCCGACGATACACAACTATATTTATCCATAAATCCTGATGATTCCAGGATCCACTTCTTTCTCTTAAATTCTGACAAGACAGAAGTTGCTGTCTTTGGACCAGACGCTCTAAAAAAGAAACTGCTTAGTCAATCACTTCGCCTGGATGGTAATAAATTGGCCTCCAGTAATAATGTATATTTAATATTATATTAAAGAAGTTTGTAGGATTTCCGTTTTTCAACTTCGGAATATTGCTAAAGTTAGAAACATCCTGTCCAAGAGTGATGCTGAGAAACTAGTCCATACATTTGTTACATTAAGGCTAGACTACTGGAATGCTTTACTATCAGGAAGTCCACAAAATGTAATTAAAAGCCTTCAGTTAATCCAAAATTCAGCAGTAAGAGTTCTAATGAGTATTTAAAAGAGAGATCACACGTGTTCTGTCTGGTAGTGTGTAGCTCAGAATTGGTTTCTGAGTACTAAGTAGAAGCCTGACAAGTTTAAAAATAAAAGAAAGAAAAGAGATCACATTTCTCCTGTTTTAGCTTCCCTTCATTGGCTCCCTGTTAAATCCAGAATGGAATTTAAGCTCATCCTTCTTTACCCCTTAATAATCAAGCTCCATCCTACATCAGAGATCTGATTGTTCCATATGTTCCTAACAGAGCACTTCACTCTCAGACTTCAGGTTTACTTGTGGTTCCTAGGATTTTTAAAAGTAGAATGGGAGGCAGATCTTTTAGTTATCAGGCTCCTCTCCTGTGGAACCACCTTCCAGTTTTAGTCCATGAGGCAGGCACCCCGTCTACTTTTCTTTTTTTGAGCAATATTTTTATTGATTTTCAAATTTTAAGATATAACAGTATAAAGACATCGGCAACACAAAGTGATCATACATTTAAAAAATTAATAAACAAATAGTACAAAGCCACACTCAAGACTAAACAAGACATATGTCCTATTGCTTAGGAAAATGTATCAGGGGCATTCATACATCTACAAATTCTTGTGCTTTACCTCTCACTATATATGTGAGTTTCTCCAGCGTACAGTCTGCCATCTCGTTAATTTAGGTCTGTATGGAGGATATTTCTGTCTGTTTCCAAGCAAGAGCAATCGTCCTAGTGGCCTGCAAGAGGCCAAAGTCAATCAAAGTCTTTAGTTCAGAGTTGACAGAAAAGTTCTCTGGATATATCCCTAAAATACAAAGCTTTTCTTGACAAGGAACCTGGGTACCTACAATTTTAGATAGGGTATGTGTGATCACCTTCCAAAAGGTCATTAGTTTAGGACACTACCACACTCCGTGAAATAGAGTACCTCTCTGTCATACATTTTACACACGTGTCTGGAATGCCAGGGGACCACCAACTCAACATCTCCGGTGTGATATATGTCCTCATTAGCCACTTATATTGTAATAATTTGTTTCTTGTGTTAATAGTCTGTGTTTGAGTTCTTAGACAAGCTGTTACCCACTCAGATTCATCAATATCATCCTGTATATCCAATCTCCATGCTATCAGCTTATCACCACTGGATTCTTTGTCATGTGTCATTAGCGCTGCATACAGTATGGAAATTTGTCGCCTTCCATGTAGATTTTTATGCACAATATTTTCCAGACAAGATAATGGTAGTTCATTTTCTATATGAATGTGTTTTGAAGAGATAAAATATTTTAACTGCAGCTACTTAAATAAATGTGTTTTGGGAGTTGAGTATTTTAAACAAAGATCATGAAATGTTAGTAGGTTGCTTTGATTATACAAATCTCCCATTTTTTGCACTCCTAACAGCCCAATTGTAAAAAAAAAAACATCTCCCCTGCCTGGAGCAAACTAAGTATTGCCCGAGACAGGAGAGAATCAAGAGCCCGAAGGTGTATCACCAATGTGCTGGTGTGCTTTGAACCAAATATCAATAGTATTTTCAAGAAAGGGGTTGTTGTCATTCTCCTTAGTCTTTGGGTCTGCTGAGTATAAATACAAATTCAATGGAAGCTTAGGTATCGATGCCTGCTCAATAGACACCCACGCAAGGGGAGATAGCGTAGAAAAATAAAACATGGCAGAACGCAGCTGTGCAGACCAATAATACCTCTGTAGATTAGGCAACTGTAAACCACCTCTCTGATATGGCAAGTACAACTTCAGTCTCAGTCTAGATTTCCTGTTATTCCAGATAAATCTGCAGAATATAGAATTAATTTCTTTAAAGAAGAGTATTGGTAATGAAAGGGGAAACGATTAAAACAAGTATATACATTTTGGTAAAATTTTTAATTTTAATTAAATTGATCAGGCAGATCATTGATATGGACATTGCTGTCCATTTTTCCATTATCCATGTTGCATAGAGGTTCTGTCTGTCAGCGACTAAAGGACACTGTCTCCCTGTCTCCCTGTCTCTCTCCATCAGTCTGTCTATGAAATAGTTTACTTAATAGGTACATTCTTTATTCTGGCCAAAACTCCATTTGCCATAATGCTTCAGCAACGACATTGTCCATTCATTTCTAAGCACGTTGCTACCTGTTCTTTTAAAGCAGACCTCTTTTATCTTGGGAGAGTATTCTACCCCATAGAAAAGTACCCCTGACATAATATTATACTTCTTAGCATTAGCATGCTAGCTCATGCTAACATCTTAGCTAAATTTAGCTTTTTGGCTAACTTTTCGTACGGATTCCTCAAATGCTAATGATACATGGTAGATTTAGTTAAATTTTGCTTTTTGACTAACTTTTCGCATTCCACAAATGGTAATGATAACATGTTTGGTAGCATTAGCATGCAAGCTCATCTTAGCATTTTAGCTGATTTTTGAATTTTGCTCAACTTTTTCTACTCATTAGTTCAAGGCTAATGATAACATGCTAGCTAGCATTAGCTTGCCAGTTAGCATTAGCATGACCCTAACATGTTAGCTAGCATTAACACGCTAGTTAGCATTAGCATGCTAGTTCATGCTAACAATTTAGTTAAATTTTGCTTTATGACTAACTTTTCGCACTGATTCCTCAAATGCTAATGATAACTTGTTAGGTAGCATTAGCATGCTAGCTCATGTTAGCATTTTAACTAATTTTTGAATTTTGCTCAACTTTTTCTGCTCATTACTTCAAGGCTAATGATAACATGCTAGCTAGCATTATCGTGCTAGTTAGCATTAGCATGCTAGTTTATGTTAACATTTTAGCTAATTCATCATACTGATTGCTTTGAAGATGCTAGCTATTATTAGCATTAGTTATGACTACTTATAATTACTTGCTTGTTTTTAGCTATTTCAGCTTGGAAGCTCAATACATATATCTTGCTAAACCTAACTCTGTAAGAGAACATCTCATTCGGGATCCGACTGATTATGCACCACGTGGCAGGCCCCTTTTAAATCTCCTGAAATTTTCTAGTTTAACTTTATTCTACGGGGATTCTTTGTTTGATGGATCCATACCGATGCAGGTGCTTCCATTTTTATCCTTATTAGCAGCAACTCTCCTATTCATCATGCATTGCAGTATTTCCACGGCGCTATATTTTTATTCATATAAATTAGATTATTTTTTTACTCAGTAACAAATATAATTGAAAATGTAGTACAAGTACAATACTTAAAAAGCATTCTTAAGTAGAAGTAAAATTACAGACTTTAAAAACAACTTTAAAAAGTGCAAAACGCCCTACTCAATTACAGTAACGCAAGTAAATGTAATTCATTACTTTCCACCTCTGTAAACCGGCCAATCAGCACACAGCACATTCATTACACATGTCCAGTGGGCAGAAAAAAAACAGCCTTTCCATTGTAGGGGTTTATTATGGGGATGTGTTTGGCCATTTACCAGGGCTCCTGGGCCATTTTCGGTCCCAGTAAAATTTCATGTGCTATATAGAGGCCTAAAGAACAGTTTCCAAATTGTCAAAAAATTTTGTTCTTAATCCTCTTTAATGTCTTCACATTTCTCAACAGACAAACCACAGACTTCAATTTTATTCAGATTGTATGGGATAAACCAAAACAGAGTAGCAGTGATTCTGAAGTGAAAGGAAACATATTGATGGTAGTAACATTTTGTGATGTGGATCTCTATTCAGCATCTCCTGAGTCAGTACTTTAAACCAGTGTTGCTTTACTGGCACACACATTGTTGTGCATGCAGGCCAAAAAGTTCAATTTAGGTCTCATCTGAGCAGTGAAACGTTTTTACATGTTTGCTGCATCCTCTACATGGCTTGTGGCAAACTGAAAATGAGACTTCTAATGACTCATTTAACAGGAGTTTTCTCCTTGCCACTCCTCCATAAGGCTTAGACTTTCTATAAAACAGAATCTTCCACATGAGCTTTTAAATCTTTGCAGCTCATCCACAGTTAATATGGGCCTCTGGTTGCTTCTTTGATTAACAATGTTCTTGGTGGTCCTGTGTTAATTTAGGAGATGGCCATATCTTGGTTGGTTTGCATTCTTGGTCTTTTCATTTTTGGATGACAGATTTAACAATGCACTATGATATGTTCCAAGCTTGGGATACTTCTTTAATAATTCGGTTAGTCTTGGACGACATAGTTTCGAGTTTGAAATGGTCGGGTCACAATTTGCTTTAGAGTGTTAGTAAAAAGTCCAAAAGCACTGGGATTTTCTATATGTTTTGATGCTAACTACAATAAGGAATACAAGTCCATACCGAAACATTTCCCTTTACGAAATTAATATGTTAACAAGTAGAAATCTTACAGGACTGTGTGCTCCACTGGTTTATTGAAATGCAAACTATCTGAAATGCTTAGATTGTAGTTTATGCCAACAGCTTTCACCACACTTTATATGTAGCTGCATTATTGGATGCTGAACTTGGATTTGGTCTGTGTCTGGCATTTTCCAGCATTGAAAAAACCTGGAAAATATGACTTCCAAATACAAAGAGAATGCACCAATATGACCTATGTGATGAGGCTGGAGCCTTGCCATGAGTTCAGCATGCCCACCTCTGCTTCAAATTATGTGATGACCAAGCGACACTAGTGCATACGTACACATGGAAATTGCTGTTTTTAAAAAGGTAGCAGTGTCAACCATGCTAAAGCCAGTTCAGTTAAAAATGTCAAATTATTTTTTTCTCTTTTTCAAAGATAAAACGACTACTGCATCAGCTCCTAACACTAATGATGGCTGCAGAAAGGTAAAATTATTTTTTTACAATGTTCTAATATATTTTTTATGATGTAGGTGATTAAAGTGCTGTATTTCTACTGTAAAGCGAAACGTTTCCATTACTGTACTGCAGTGGCATTTATGTCCTTTCTTAGTTCAATATATTACCTTGCTCAATGGCAGAAGTTGCTGGAGACACTCACCCATGGATGCCTCTATGGAGCTAATCATACAGCAGAAACCATAGATCCAAGAACACACTAGGGCCCACCCGTCCGGCATTGCAGGGCATATAATGGGCAGCCCAGCGAGACCTGTTGCCACAGTCCCTGCTCTAGTGTAAAACCCGTCGTTCCACCTGTACTCCCTGGGGGAAGCCTGGCTGCAGCCATTGGAGGCACAGTCTAATTTGGGCTGTATAATCTGTTGAGATATAGAAGCACCACATAAGCCAAGGTGAGACAGACTTTAAAGTCCAAGTCCCCTGCATTGCCAGTGTTATTTCTCTCCTCTAAAGCTTTTCTAGCTGCAGCAAGATGGCACAAAAAATGCAAGCCTGTGAGTGAAGATACACTAGGATGAAATATGAGGATGAGGTTGTGGGCTCCCAGAGCTCCAGCACGTTATAATAAACACAGTTTCCAAATCTGTCTTCATGCATAAACTGTGAGGATTCTTAAGTGTTTGTGCTTTGAGTTTGAGTTATTTCATTTTCCTTTTCAGTTTACCTTATCGTTTTAGTGCTAGGATCTTTTAAGCATTTGGGATTTGAATTTCTCTCTATTTAGTGGTTGTATGTTATTTTCCTTCCACTAGGGCTGGACAATATGGCAAAAACTTATATCACGATATATTTCTTAATTTCGGTCGATACGATATAATTCCGATATCGATATATACTATATAAAAGCCTCAGAAAAACTGCCAAGAATGCCCACAACAGATGGTTAATTATATACTTATTAAATGGCATTTAATAAATATACCAAATATAAATTGCACACATTAAAAATATAAAAAGTAGTGCCTTTGGATATAAACGTCCTATTTTGTGTGAAGCATATTGTATTTGTTACAGAAATGATTTTAGTAATAAATCCTCATTCCATACACAAAATGACGTAAATCTCAGGTGTGTTTTAACAGTATAACTTGCCAACAGTGGAGTTTAGTCGGTGCCCGAAGCATTGTAGTCTTGTCCATGCGTTCAACTCTGCTCAACTCGTTAGGAGCACTCATTTTGTTGATAAAACTTGCCTCATTGAGATTAGCCTAGTTTATCTGACTACCATGTCCTGAGCACAGCCAACTGTTGCTGTCGGGCTCCTGTCTGTGGTGTACGTCATCACTCACGTAGCCAATGTGTTGCAGCTCTTTCTGTTCGGCTTGAATCGGCTGCGCTCATCAACGCCGTGAAACGTCAGTCAGTGAAACGCTATAATTATATACTGTGATGTATATTCATTCCCTGCTCTCTCTGACCCCTTTCCTGTCAAGTAACTGTCATATAAAGGCCACTGGAGCCCAAAAGAATCCTTAAAAAAAAAAAAAATACTGTAATGTATATCGAATTACAGGAAATGTGTTCAAAACTCATATCACCGTTATTGAATAAAAGTATACCGCGGTATATATTGATATTGAATTATTGTCCAGCCCTACCTTCCACTATGTTTTCTCCTCTTTTCCTGTTTTTTCTCTCAGGTGTCTGTACTTTGAGTTTCTCTTGTTTTCGGTTTATTCCTCATTTATTTACTTAGGTCTTCAGTGACTCTTGCGTCTTTCTTATCTTTGTTAGGTTCTGTAGACACTTCTATTTTTATTCTATTGTGTTGATCTTTTATTAGTCATTTCGTTATCTCTGTTAGCTCTGCTTTACTTCATTTCTCTCTTTAGGATTGTTTTCTTATTTAAATCTCTTTCTTCTGTTCTGTTTCTCTCCTGTTAATTAGTGCTTTATTTCTGAGTTTCCCTTAGGTTATTTTATTCTTAACATCTTAGATTTCTTTCATCCGTAGAGTTAGTTCTTACTTTCTTCATTTCAAATTATTTTCTGTCCAGTCTTCTCTTATGTTTACACCTTTGCTTTCTCCTCTGTTTCCTCCCTGTCATTTTGCTCCTCATCTCCAATCCTCTTTCTCACTCGCATCTGTTTGTCACTAATAGGGTCTTAGGTTTTCAGTGTCACTCCTCATTCTCCTTCAGTATATTCAGGCAGTCCATGTTCAGTCTCACCTCGCTGGTTTCTCCATCTTTCTCCCCATAGTTATGTACCAGGCCTTGCTGTAAGTTTGCGTTTGTACCATTGATTCATTAAATTCTGAACTACAACAGTGTCTGCCTTTGGGTCCTAACTTCATTGCAACATGATATAAATACTCTAATTCCTACAGAAATGATAAAGAAGCCGGAAGTCAAGGAGAGTAAAATGCATAATGTAGGTTACATGTATGTGGGCAACTGTAGACTGTTGTGTTTTGTCGTCATATGGAGTGGACACATGCACTGAGGAGCCTACTTCACTTTGAGCTCCTACCAGATTCAAAGTTAAACACAGACTAATGGGTAATAATAATAATGAATATTTAACATTAGGTCCAAACATATTTTTTGTATCAGTCAAAATTATCTTAATATTTAGTATCTTGTACATTTGACCCAAAAAAGGTTTTTAACTTAAAAGTGAGCCTTCGAGATTACTTGTTGGCTTGGTTACGAATCCTTAACATTAGAAGAAGAAAAGAATAAGACAGTCACAACCATAATGAGAATCACTGTGGTTCATAATTTAAAATATCCAACAGTGAAATATGAGTCATCAGTGGGGTTTCAACAAAAAGCTCTGGCATGGCTTAAACTGTCAGGCTGCCGCCAGGACTTCACTCTCATCAAGGTCACAGCAGAGCAGAATCTGACTCATATTCATAAATTTCTCGTTCAATGTCATATTTACAATTTTTGATTATAATTGACTCTGGCTAGAGGTTGTAAGTAAAATGCTGCAATTTGTTGTACTATTTTCTGTTATTTCTATCAGTTAAATTTTTTTCTGGTCCATTTTTGTCAGTGATGGAAGACAAACATAATTTGCCAGATTAATCAGTGCTTTAGGCAGATATTGTTTTCCTACATGGCAAATAGTTTTCTACTAGGTTCGAGAATGGTTCCAACTTTATTCAGAAGAACAAGATACTTTGATTGAATAGGGGAAAAACATATGAATAAATGCAGAACAGCAACGGCTGCTCGGCTAAATTGATCTCTAATGCTTTATTTAAACCAAAGAAAGATTCTGAAGAAAACGGAAAACTACGATTTGCAATCCCAAAATGGCAAAGTCTCCAGAGACCAGCTCATTATTAGCTCTAGGGTACAGTTACCTGTGAGTACTATTACAACAAGAATATATCTATGTGAAACCAAGTTATTGACAGGAAGCCAAAAAAAACAATTGCTAATAGAAAATGACACACACAGGAGAGGTTATAATTTGCCAAACAAAACATTGACTGGCCTAAAGTGAAATGGTGGAAGACTTTTTGGGTGTTAAATAATGGACCACATTAATTCTCATTATGGTTGTAACTGCTTTGTTCTTTTTTTTCTTTTTGGCTGAATGATGAGAGCAATATTTTTCTTTTTAGGTCTAGATAGGTCTTCATAGTTACATCCTGTAACCGGTGGGTTGCCGGTTCGAATCCCCACTCTGTCGCTCTTGGTTGTTGTGTCTTTGGGCAAGACAATTCACCTGCCTTACCTGTTGGTGGTGGTCAGAGGGCAGAGTGCCGTGTGTGTCCGGCAGCCCCGCCTCTGTCAGTAGCTTGCCACCAACACTGTGTGAATGACTGAATGTAATGTAAAGCGCTTTGTTGACTGGAAAAGTGCTATAGAAATGCAGGCCATACATTGCCAGACCTCAGGGTTGTTTCTCACTCTTAGACTTCTTTAACTTTGTTTACATCCCACATCAGTCTTACATCACCACGGTGCCCATACTCATGCCACAATGACCTATGACAAATTTTGAATTTAGTGGAACCCATCATTCCACATCTTTAAGGCTTTAAATTATTTTGTTCCAAAAAATATCAGTAGACTCAGTGGATCAGTCAGCTTCAGCAGATTCCCTTTGGAGTTTGTATTTTTTTCCTCCATTGTCACTAATGAGTCCATATTACTTTTCAAAGTGTTTTTGTGTTTGACTTAGCAGGGTCATGACTATTCTTGTGTTGTTTTATAACTACTTGATCATCCCTCTTGCTTAAAATGTTTTAACTTTTTTCTTTCTGCCTTTTTATTTGTAAATTACTTTGTTAGATATTGTTTAAAGATGTGACAAAATGTAGACCAATGACTTTTCCCAAAAACTATTTATGTGGTAAAAATGGAAGCTGTAATATTACACACAGTATTAACACAGCATAATAAAACTAATATCTCCATCGAAAGATTTTTTAAATGTCCTATTATATAATTTTGCTCAAAATGTTGCTATAACATAATAGATATACAAAATGTAATTATAATTGTTTCAATGATTATTTGAAAGACAAGGTTCACATGGAAAGATCATCAATTGTTGCATAATTTGAAGAAGGTACTTCTCTGTGTGATTGTCAGGTTGTTGTTGATCTCTCCTTACCAAACAAAGAAATTGAATTTTGTGTTTAAACTATAAAAACACACTACAATTTTCCATGTATATTTGCTCAGGTTCAGTCAGATTGAATGGATAGAAATTTTCAAGTCTTGCTGGAGATTTTTGGTCTGGACTTTGACTTGGCCATGTGAAAATGGTTTGATCTAAACCACCCCAGTGTAGACTTAGATCCATTCTTAATGTTTTACAGCCTCTAACATTTGTTCTTCTACAATTACCTAATATTTAAGTTTGTCCATCACGAACTCTGACCAGCTCTTTGTTGAAAAATAGCCTTCCCATCTCATGATCCTACCATCACTTTGTCATAACATGAGTATGCTGTAATGTGGGAAATAGTGTGTCTAATGATGGTCTCATCTGACCATCCAGATTGCAGCCATCATTTGGGGTAGCAGAGTAAAGGGGAATTAATACAAAGGTACTCAAAAACATTTAGATTTTTTTCATTTTTGAAAACACTTTAAAAAACCATAAATCATTTTCAACTATGTCCTACCTTGACCTGGATAGTAAACTGTACATGAAACATGACATGTCAAAAAGTTTGAGTAAACTGTAATTGCAATTATAAAGAAAAAAGGCATTAGAAATGGCATTATTACAACACAACTGCAATATGCTGTGGTAAGATTAACAGATCTGAAACTGTCAGTCTAATGTACATTAATTTATAAATTAAAAAGATATGGACTCTAACATTTTAAAAGGCTTTGTTATTTTCTCTATTTCTTTCAGTGAAATTTGTGGTTGCTAAAAGAATGTCAAAGTCGCGGTCCCCCTGCTTCCTCATATGTACAATAAGCTCATGGTGAAATATGTGTTCTGGTGTCTTATAATGGCTCTCACAGAGTCCAAACCATGGGAGGCAACGGTAGGTACGTAAATGCCTGACAATGCCTGCTGTGCACAGACAGGCCAAATGGAGCACAGCATGGCGAAGGACATCTAACGACTCACAGCACTGTATTCCTGTTTGTCTCTTTCACATCTACTGAGAAAAATCCATAAAAGTGGCCATGCGAAACAGGATTTTCAGCCTAAACGTAGTCTGTGACTGACACTTTATTGAGCAAGCTCTGAAATGCCCTGGTTGACATCTGTTAAGTTTAGCTTACCTCACAGCCTTTTTTTTCTCAAATTAACTCAAAGTAAAGGCACAGCACAGATATACAACTAAAAATCTTTAGAAGCTGTTCCTGTTAAAAGATCAACTTCATCAAAGAAAGCTCTGTTTCTGTTTTATTTTGTATTGCATTCAGCTTATTCAGTTTCCTAGCAATGGCATCAGTTTAAATTTCAATTAACCTATTCATCCTTTGGTATTCAGCAGATGTTAAAAGAAAACCCAGAAGCATTGATTCCCAATGCCTCATATACTCAACCTTTTTCTTACATACTCCTTTTTTCTCTATGAAGCTGGTCCAGTGGTGCTCGACTTTGAAAATGACGGTTTTCTGTAGGGATGGGGCTGAGGAAAATATAATAAAGTGTTTTTGAGGCAAAGATCTGAATCTGAGCAGCATTTAAGGTACTATAAAAAAAGTTAGAAAGAAAACCAGAACTCCGACTGTGTTAAGCTGAGAAGGAATTAAATATTTTCCTCTAGTTTTTCTTAACCTAGGATTGTATAGGAGTGGGCGTTTTCTTTACAGAATGGTAGCTGAACAGAGTTTTTTTTTCATTTGAATCTTTGAAATTTCTCAACATTAACGTAGTGCAGGTTTTCACTGTTTGATTTTGACAGTTTTTAGAGGGTAACTAATTATTCAGTAGTTTTTCATTTTTTTGTTACAATAAAATAAATTGTATTGAATCCAAATATTTTAGAAATAATAAATATTTATCATTATCATGCATTATTATTATATTTCATGTTATTAAGGTATCTTTTAAGGCCAGAGTTGTTGGTGATAATGGGCATAACACTAGATGGAGCTCTTGCATCATACTCCTGTGACATTCCTACCCGTCTTTGTGAGTTGGGGCGCTCGGGGCACATTAGTGACAGTTTTGACAGTTTCAAGCTGAGAAGAGCAGCTCATGATTGACATGCTGATGGACAGACAAACAGTGAAAACCTCAAAAACCAGCTGTCCTTGCCATGTGGCCATCTGTCGCTTCCTGTCTAATTGGCGGATGAGAGCTCTGCATGAAGTGCCGGCCGGCTTGCTTAAGAATCTATCCCCATATGTTTTAAGTAATGTTTTTTTGTTGTTTCTGTACAATGACAAGATATGAAGCAGAATTGTTATTAGTGTCAGTATAGGGACTGCCAATACATTAGTGTTTCAGCTGACAACATCTACAATCCATTGACATGTCTGGGGTGAAGATATAACCTGGATCACAGAATCAGATAAAAAGCTGAATTACGAGCTTATAGCTAAGCCCCTCTGACATTTGGTTCACATAGCTACAGATTTCAGAATTTCACAGGATACCGTGTTCACCTAGTGTAATGTTAAAAGAAAAAAAAAGTAGCTTTATTCCCCTTACTATGACCAGAATCTATAATATGATGGACACATCCATTTAGGTAGCGTGGCTATAATCAATACCAGAAAAGATATGAATCATGCCATGCAACAAATAACAAATCTTCCACTGAGGTAAGTTCATGTAACCCACTTTACCTGTCAGTTACACACACACACACATATATATATATAAAAACATGAATAGTCTGGCACTTGCTTAGCGAGTCATCAAAATGACCTGAATGCATTCAGATGCCATACATAAATAGAAGATCTCAGTTTCTCACAGAGGCCATTCTGAACCAAAATCTGCAGTATATTTTCTTACTGTGGACAAGCAAGTAAATCATGAAATGCAATAGCATTATGTTGCAGTGCTACAGAAATAAAGCCCATTAATCCAAATGGATTGGTTAAGCAGAAAAGAGAAATTTGTGGAATTCAAATGTCACTGAATCTTAATAAATCAAAAGCACTATGGAGATTGCGAGGACCTGCTTCTGGTCAACACTTCACATTTAGGCTGAGTGGACCTATGTCTGTGAGGGCAGAACCCTACTCTGTGACATTTAATAAAAAAACGATAAAAGTATTTGCTACCCCCATGACACAAAGTTGCAACTTTTTGTTTAAAAGAATTGCCTCCCCTCATTTGCTTTTCTCCAAATATGACTATTATGATCAGAGCAGTTAAAATCAAAGAAAAAGCACACTTGGATCTCACAAGGGACACATTGTTTTATCATCGCCTAAGATCACATAGAATGAGGTCAGCTTGAGGAAGGTCTAAGAGAAATTTAAATGGGTCAGCCTGGGATCTGGTTGTATAGCTTGCATTGTATGAAAGGGTTTCCTTGAGTTGTTCAAATGCATTGGAAAATTACAGTAAGAAAAATTAAGGCCACTGAAATACAAAGTTAAGACTGGTTAACCTGGAAGATAAACCTATCTTTGAGAGCCATTAGTTTCTGATTTGCAATCCACAGTCACAAGTATTCAAAGGACAATAAAGATATTCTCACATGTTCACTATTAGGAGTCTTTTTTTAGGATGTTCTAGAGCTACACTAGTATGTATGTAAAAATTTTACAACATAGGCAGAACTGCAAAGCTGCTATCATTCTAGAAACTATACAATTATTTCTGTTTAGAGGGTTTAAACTCATTACAGACCCAACTCAATTTTTAAATTAAACACAATTTCTGAAACTTATTAGATGCCCACAAACCACTTAAAGTAATCTACAGAGGGCCACACAAATGATCCAGAACATCTGTTAGTTGTAGTTTAAGACCATATCAGTTTATCAAAAACGTTTTTTTGTTATGCAACCAAGCATAATCTTTGTAGCACTCACAAGCAGAAAGCAGTGAAAATGACGATATTTCAAATTTTTTCTTTTTCTTTCAAAGAACACGTGAGACAACTTCTTTCACGCTTTAAATTAGTGTTTGAAGCATAGTGTGAGGTTTTAGAGGGGTAAAACCTTCACACTGAATGGTGGATGCAGCAAGCAGTTGACCCAAGAAGAAATGCAAAAAGTCAAGATTTTGCAGAGCTCTAAAGTTTTTCTTTTTTTCATCTTGTTTGGACATACCATGACAATGGGTCATGGATTTCCCTCCTCAACCAGCCAACACCTTGTGAAAAACAAGCCAATTTTTTTTAAAAGTTACAATCATTCAATACCACTAACAAGTGGGTGGGGACAACAGTCACATTTAAACTCATTTTAATAAATAGATCCCAGAAAACAATTTAAACTTCCTATTTACTTATTTACATTCAACCTGAACAATTTAAGGTAACCAAAATACAAACAAACTAAAGTTAAACAAATTGAATTCAACACCCCCCCCTCTACAGTCCGTTGGTTTTTTCTTCAGTAAAGCTGATTAAGCACACCAGCTGCTCATCAGGGCTGCTCATCAGGGCTGCTCATCAGGGCTGCCCATGGGCGCGCTTCCATGGCAACACCTGAACAGGTGACCTCAGAGAGAGAAAAAAGTGATGAGAACATATTAAACTTAAACTCCCAAAGTTGGGATCCCTAACTGAGAAGATCAACACAAAAAATACAGTATAATACAGGGAATACAGTATATGATCGCGGAAGAATCAACAACACCTTTAAAGAATTTTACAAGGCTTTATACTCACCAGAGATAAACCCATCAGATCATGAAATTGAAAAATTTTTGGATAACATATCACTACCTAAATTATCTGAAAGTCAAGTGATGGCCCTGGTTTCACCACTAACAGCGGCTGAACTCCAGGAGGCCCTCCAAAGCATGCCCAATAAAAAGGCTCCAGGCCCAGATGGATTTCCAGCAGAGTTCTATAAAGAATTCTGGAATATTCTGGCACCAACATTCCACAGAATGCTTCAGGAAACCAAAGAAATTGGCTGACCTCCACCAAATATTTATTCTGCCTACATTAGTCTTCTACTAAAATCAGGTAAAGACCCTTTGTTTCCTTCCAGCTATCGTCCCATATCCCTCATTAATGTTGATCTTAAAATAATCTGCAAAGCCCTCGCAAAAAGGATTGAGAAAGTAACTCCTCTTATAATACATCCTAAACAAACTGGTTTTATTAAAGGGAGACATTCATCCACAAATTCATGTAGATTAATAGATTTTTCTTACTGTAAAAACATTAAAACTAATATATTATCTCTAGATGCAGAAAAAGCATTTGATAGAGTTAACTGGAAATTCTTATTTGCAACCTTACATAAATTTGGCTTTGGAAATTCTTTTATAAACTGGTTGAAAATATTAAACGGTTCACCAACAGCATGTATCAGGACTAATAACCAAACATCATCTAGGTTTTATCTTCAGAGAGGTACCAGGCAGGGATGTCCTCTCTCTCCCTCCCTGTTAAGCTATTTTTATTGAACCACTAGCTGCAGAAATCAGGCAAACTCACAATATTAAAGGCATAAAATGCAATAACATAGAACATAAAATCAGTCTTTATGCAGATGGTGTATTACTTTTTCTCCAGCATTCACAAACCTCTTTCTCTCAGGTAATCGGGTTGATAAACTCTTACTCAAACGTTTCTGATTATTTTATAAATTGGTTAAAATCTACAGTTCTTCCAATCAATTGTTCTGTCCAGAATCCAACTAATACACAACTGCAGTAAGGGAATATTACTTATTTAGGTATCAATGTCTCACCAAGACTGGCAGATTTAATAAAGCTAGACTACATCCCACTTTTAAAAAAAGTGGAAGATGATCTTGCTAGATGGAAATCCCTACCCATATCACTTATGGGAAGGATTGCTTCAATAAAAATTATGGTTTTGCCCAGACTCAACTACTTATTCACAATGATCCCAAGTAAACCATCACTAGACTGGTTTAGATCTCCTCTGTCTCTAAATTTCTTTGGAAAGATAAACCCCTATGTATCAGCTTAAAAACTCTGCAGAAGACCAAAGGAAAAGGAGGTCTAGATCTACCATACGTCCATCATTATTTCTTAGCCACCAGGCTCCAATACATCTCAAGATGGTTAAAACATAGCTAACTAGATGAGTCCTGGGGCCTGTACCATGAAGGTGGCTCAACAATCTCGGGGTTACAGGATTGGTTTTGAATCGACAAAACCAAACCGATGCAATCAGGCTTAATTGGTACCATGACGCAGGTTATCAACTTTCTCTGTCAACTCAGGCTTTGATCCTTAAGCTATGATTAATCCACAGGCGCGCGCACATAAAAGAGTGACGACGACACTGAACAACCAATCGCGTTCGATATGGATAGAGCGAGAGCTATCTACTTTTCAACGGAGGAGCAAGAGATTATTCTCCAGAAATATGAAGAATTTAGAAATATTTTTCAAGCACGCAGTAACACTGTATCTGCTGCCAAAGCAAGAGAACAATCGTGGAGGAAGATTGCTGATTGTGTTAATGCGTGGGTTAAACAATTAATGTACATTTATGTAGGCTAAGCATATTAAAATATATTAAATGCTAAAATGAAAATGTATTCGTGTTGATATATATATATATATATATATTTATATATATATATATATATATATATATATATATATATATATATATATATATATATACATATATATACATATATATACATATATATATATATATATATATATATATATATATATATATATATATATATATATATATATATATATGTATATACATATATATAAATTATGTGTGTAGATGTATGTGAAAGTATAGGCTATTACATCCTAAGAAAGATTGATATTCATTAATTTTTAGATGCAACCCCAACTCCAAACGGTCTTGGCAGCAGATCAAGACAAAATATAAAAATATAATTCAAAGTGGTGAGTATTTACCATATTTTTTATTATTTTCTTAGAACATTTAATCACAAACACTTGTTTGCAGCAAACAGAAAAAAATGTGAAATAAGGAAAACTGGGGGAGGGCCACCTCCTCAATATTACACTGTGGCAGAGGAGTTGGCTCTGAGCAACAACAAGGGGCGGCCAATTATGGATGGGATTGCATGTGCTGTACAGTCAGGGCATGGGTTCGATGAGTCACATTTGTTATGTGCGGCTCAAGAAGCTCACAGAGATAAGACAATCCTTCCGCGGAAAATCTGTATCTTTCATACAAGTACGCATCAGGAAAGTCAAATGGATTTTGTCTGTCCCTAAAAACTCGTTCTCTACGAAGTACTCGTCTTACCATTTGCGCGGACATGTCCACAGGATTAGGGAGAAAAGGTGAAGCCATTGCAACAGAGAACAGACGCTGGGAATTAGTTACGTCACATATATATGTTTCTTTGCTCACAGCTGATTGGTCAAACTTCAGTCTGAGATCGCGAATCCAGAACATAACCTGCCCCGGAGCAGGTTAGCCGTGCAGCGTAAGATACCATGGCAACGAACACCGATCAAAGCCGAGCCACTTTCATGGTACCCAAAACCCAGGGTTGGTGGAAAGTAAGCTGAAACATAGCTGGCTAGCCACCTAATCCGGCTTCATGGTACAGGCCCCTGGATAGACGTAGAACAGACACAATGCAATAAGATAACACTTTCAGACCTACCATTTATTAGCTCAAATATAAAACGACAGACAAAAGAATCAAACTTGCCCAGAGTTACCTTTTTAAAGTTCATTGAGTTGTGAAAGATGGTGGCTACACCTCCACCTCGTTTGTGTTTTCTGTTCTCGCTTAAGAAATTATAATTTGGAGGACTAGATTCTATTAATGAAGTTGTTTCGTTATTTTCATCCAGCCAAGTTTCTGATTAAAAAAAGGTCGTGTAAATTATGCTCAGTGATGAAGTCATTGATAAGAAAAGACTTCCCGGATAGAGATCTAATGTTTAATAAAGCTAACTTAAGTATTGTGATGATGGGCAGCTGAACCTTCTGACAGGTTATCAATTTGAGATTTTGTTTAATATGAGAGCGTGTGGTTAACGGTTTATGTTTCCTGCTGCTGATAATCACTGATATAGCCTCAGGGGTGCCGGGTGAATTCTGGGAGACGGTAGGGGTGGATTTATTGCCCGGTTCCCTCAAATATCAGATATCTGTAATAATCAGTGGCGGGAAGCTCCCAGGCTTATGGACACTAGTCCCAGGCGTTTGGTGTAGTCTAAGTTTAGGTGTTAATTGTGTCCCAAATTTGATTTGCTCGTTCAGTCTGTCTGTAAAGTTTCTAAATGGAGACTCATTTGATGTGGCTGAGTCACAGGAAGATGAAGACTTGATCTCTGATTGTTGTTTATCTGTTTGGTCCTGTGGTGTCATCATGACTTGGTGTTTTTGTTCTCTGATATCCATGGGCGCCTCAAGGTCAGCTTTTGGGAGCAAGTGTTTTGCTTTCTGATTTTGATAAGAAAAAATGTTTGCTGCTAAGAGCCTTACTCCGGCCTTGTTCAAATAGCGCATCCCTTCTTTGAACAAATGATTAGCACTTCCAAATACTTTGAAATTATCAATAAATGTGAACGACTTCTCAGCTGATTGTTTCTTCAACCATTTATGGAGCATGCGGAGTCTGCTAAATCTTTCATCATTCCCTTCAGGGACTGGTCCGCTGATGAGGATGTTTACGTTAAGTCCATCGAGTCTCTGTAGGAGATCAGAAAAGTCTCTCTTCAGAATCTCTGATTGTCTCATCGCGATATCTGCTTATCCAGCGTGAATGACAAGCTTTTCCAAAGCAGGATGTTTGTCCAAGATTTTAGCGATTTTTTCTGATATTTCTCTCACTGTATTTTTGTAGCATCTATAAACTTTGGTATTCTTGCTACAAAAAGCCTCAGTTCCATTAATTGATCCTTCTTGTATGATAACAATCTTTGCTGGGGGGGCTCTTACTTTGTTATGTGTCCGTTTGATGCGGCTGGGTTTCTCCTGGTGGCTTTGACTGGTCCTGGGGGCTGCGTCATCTTTCGGGGGAACTCAAGGCTGCGAATCTGTTTTTCAGCGGGATTCCAGGTGGAGAAATATCTCTTGTTTTTGGCTGAAACCTCTTTTGTCTACTTTTAGCAGAAGCGGCAGTTCTGGGTTCTGAGGTTTCTCTGTGCCGGAGTTTCTTTTGTTTTTTCTTCCTCGGAGAACAGGCTGGGGTTGATTTCAAGCGTTTTAAAGCTGGCCAGTTTTCGTTATAGTGCGGAGTTCTACCGCTCAGACGCCTGTAGGGAGTCTCTGTGACACGGTTAGACTGATGTAACACTGGGCTGATAGGCTGTTCTCTGTTTGTATTTAAAGGTAAAGCTGTTTCATTTTGTCCATAATCAGCGTGAAGATCAAAATTAATTTCCAGACGACGTAGCTTCGTTTCAATGCCCTCAATTCTGTGGAGCAGTTTTTCAAAATCCTCAGCTGAGCAAAAAACCATGTTGATAATTCCATAAAAAAGTAATCCAAGAAGAGATCCGGTCCAATACAGTAACTCCAGGGGCTGGGTAGATAAAGTAACTAAGAAAAAGTTAAGAAAAGGAAATAAGAAAAGCAAACAGAAAATAAAATAAAGTGAATGGATCTGGAGAGAGACAGAGAGCAGCTGCTCCTCCTTCAGCAGTCGAAACAGAAAGGAACAGACTTTATCCCATTTAATACATTAATTACACAATATGGAATTGATAAAAACAAATTCTTAGAATATCAACAAATTAAATCTATTATTAAAGGTAAATTTAGACTCAATACAGTTGAATTACAAATTCCAGCCAGAGTTTTAGATTTTCTTAATCTCAACCCCCCCAAATTGCTGTCTAAAATATACAAAACTTTATCTACATTAGATGAATCAATAGCCATCCCTATTTCAAAATGGGAGGTGGATTTATCAGCCAGCTTTGACCAAAATGTCTGGTCTCAGATATGTTTAAGAACCTTTAAAATAACAAAAAATCCTAATTTGCAATTAATCCTTCATAGAGTACACTATACAGGTCAACGGATGTTTAGGATGGGTTTTACGTCATCTAATACCTGTTTACAATGCACAAGCAATATACCAGATACTTATATTCATGCGCTTTGGTTCTGTCTACCCGTTTAGAAATTCTGGTGCCAGATATGTGAGGACTTATCAAAGTGTCTGAAATGTAACATTCCACCATCTCCCTCAGTTTGCCTGTTAGGAGATTTAAATGATGTCACCATGGACACAAAGTCAGTTCTAATGGTTCACATTGCCTTATGCATTACTAAGAAAACTATCCTCCTGAACTGGAAAAATAAAAAGGCTCTTAATATTAATCAGTATAGAAATCTCTTGTTGGACCATATTGGTCTTGAGCCGGCCTCTGGCTCCATATCTGATCAATCTCTCTGGGCTCCTTGATCGGCTCCATCACCTAGTAGGGGTGGGGGGCACTTGGTTTTGTCGTTTAGGATATTGTTGCTGATGTGGGGGTTTTTGGGGTTTGAGGCGTCTGGGGGGGATCCCTGGGGGTGGGATCACTGGGCGGACAGGGCGCTGGACGTCGTGGCCCCAACCTGGGGTTGGGCTTTGGTGACTTTGGGTGGTAACTCCTGATGGCTGCATGCGGTGCCTTAGGGGGGTTACACTGACGGACATGGGTTACTGGCCTGGTGGCTGTGCTGCGCCTGGGTAAGGTCTGGGGATTTGGGGCTCTGGGGCCCCGCGCCCCCTAGCTGTGGTCCTGGCCGGGGGTCTGCCAGCGTGGGGTCTCTGTTGCCTGTGGGGTTCGGGGTCGGCCGGCATGTGCGGCCGCCTCTCTCTTTTTCTCTGGGCCGATTGTCATCGCCGGTCCCTGTATGGCGTCTCGCCTCGTTTGCTGGTTGGGGTGCCTGGCTGGTGGTCGCGGCGGCTGGGTGGCATTTCTGGGCCTGATCAGTCCTTTTTCGCACTGGACTTCGCTCCTGGGTTTTGGTCTTTGTGCGCTGCGTGGCGCTGGGGTCGGGCGTTTGCCCAGGTTCGGTCGGGCCTGCGGGTGGACTGGCTGGGTAGTGGGCGTGCAGGACAGGTGGGTGGGGCGCTGGGTTTGGTTGCCTGCCGGGCCATTGAGCAGCAGTGGTCGCTCCACAAGGGAATGGGGATGGTGGATGTCGGCCTGGTGAGTCGGCCACCCGGTTCATCGGTTTGCTCCTGGTCTGGGCGGGTACGTCGCCGGGGTTTGGGCTGCTGGGGCCTCCGATGTGCGGGTGGCGCTGGGGGCCTCCTTTTCTGGTGGGTAGGCTATTGCTAACTAGCGAAAGGTGCTCTCCCCCTACGAGAGCACTTGGACGGGGGGAGGGGTGTGCTGGAGGGGGGCGAAATCAACCTGGGTGTCTAGTGTCTTTTGTGTTCTGATAGTAGAGCGAATGTGAGGGTGGGGTTAGATCTCCTTCTGGGATGGGGCTGGGGGAACTGCCTTGGGGTCCGTGGGGCTTGGTGGTGCTGTGGCCGTGGGCCCCGGGTTGAACGTGCCATGGCCTCCCTCCCCTGGTGGATCCCGGTGAACAGCGGTGCCTATTGGGGTCAGTGGGGGAGCTGGCTCCCTGGGAAGACATTTTGTCTCCCAGTCCTTACCTCCCCATCCCCCAACACCTCTCTCCACCCGCTCCATCCCTTTACCACTCATATAGGGTCTTGGGGCATGGGCACCATCCCGTGGCGTCCTGCGTCCCAATTTTAATATACAACTTAGACACTCCCACTTATAACATTTTCATGCGACACACATGTAGGGACTTTGGGGTGGGCACACTTTTCGGCATTCAATCAGCTTCACCTCTGGTGCCGGTGCCCACTGTTAAACCACATACAGACACTGAGGGCTCGGGGTGGGGGGTGGGGGATGTGTGGCTGCCTTCCCCACATCCCACCCCTCTGTTTTAAATGCACATTATTACAACACGCATCAACACCATACTCGAGCGGGAGGATAGAGGCTAGGGGTCTTCTTACACCCCTGTTCGCTACCGGCCATCAGGGGTTGGGGTCCGGAGGAGGAACAGGTGGTCTGGTCGGGGTCCTGGGCTGTCGGGCTGCCTCGCCACTGTGGGGCCCATGGCGGTCTGCTTGTCTCCGTCCTAGAAGGTAGGGGGTCCATCTCCTGGGTCCGGGGGCTGGTGGCTCTACTGGGGCATCGGTACCTGGACCTGGGAGCATGAAGTGTGTATGGGGTGTGTGAGTGAGGGTACAGCGTCATTTCTTGGGTGTCTTGGTGAGTTAGTGAGAATGTATGTGTTTTAGAGGGAGGGAACGTATGACTGTCTGTATGTCTTTGTCTGCCTGTCAGGTTGGGTCTTGGGCTGCCCTCTCGCCTGGCGCACCTCAGGCCTTACATTTAATGGGGGGCCTATTTCCCCTCCGTCACTCCCCGCCGGTGACGGATGCCCCTGCCTACTGGTGCGTCAGTGGTCAATCCGGTTCGGACCTGGTGCGTGCCTGGCCGGGCCTGGGGGGCCGGTGTGTCGGTCGGCCGATGCGCTGGGCCGATATCGTCCTTTGGTTGGTTGGAGAACCTCTTTTAGGGGTGCCAGGATTGGGATTGTTGGGTGGTGCCTGCTCGGTGGCTCGGCGGGACACGGATCCAGCGTCTCTGCTCGTTCGATCACCTGTTCTGTGCGCACCGTGCGTGGTCGGTTCATTGGCGGGTTGGACCGGCCCTGGCCCTCGTTGGATGCCTGGTTTCGGCACTCTGCGTTGCGCGGGATCAGGACTCGGGAGCTGGTACAACTTGGTGTCCAGGTGCTGGCTGAGTTTGGCCTGGGGATGCTATCCGTCCGCTGCGGCTACCGGTGGGGCGCCCCGACGTGGGGCAGGGGTGGGGCGCTGGGATGTTGGCGGTGGGGATTGGCCCAGGGTGGTGGTGGCGCGTGGCGGCCGGCCGCGGCCCCTGCGGTGCCGGGGGCCCCTCGTCGGGCGGTCCCTCGTCGGGTCTCTGCTGGGTGGTGGGGTGCCCCTGGGCCCCGGCTCTCCCGGTCCATGGACCGGCCCTCCCTGGCGCGGCTGGTTGCCGGCGGGGCCCGTGGGCTCATCACTGCTGCCCCCCGGGCCCCTGCATAGTAGCCGCTGGATGTTCCCCTGGGGTTCTCCTTTGCTCCTCTCTTGGGGGATGCGGTCGGCCCCGCCTGGGGCTCTGGGGGTCCTTTGGATATCTTGGCTCCGATCTCCTTCATGTCTGCATCGATTCCTGGGAGACGGATTGATGCCTGCTCACACCAGCTATCGAACACTCTTATGGAGAAACCTTATATGCACCAGCATGCTCACACACACATGTGGGGTCTCTGGTGTTTACAGATATATTCTTGGGGTGAGGTTATCATTACTAGAGCTTGATTAATTGGTACCATGAGTTTTTCTGTGACATTGTTGTTGTGTTGTTTTGTTTTTTCCCCTCTCTCTGCCGTCCTGTGGGTATGGAGGCAGACTTCCATGTCTTCCTGTGTTTTCTTGCATTTTCAACTCACCCTCTCACATGACATTTTGTTTCCTACCTTTCTTCTTCATCTTCTTTCTTTCTTCCCCTTAATTTTCCGTCTCCGGGTCCATAACATCAGGAAAAAAAACCCCCAGCAATTCATAATAAAGATTTTTCATACATATATCAAGTGGAGTACTATAGCAAAAGCTGTACTGCTCCGCTTGTGAAAGTAAATCTGTTGGGCTTCTACTTGGTACTCAGACACCAATTCTGAGCTCCACACTGCCAAACAGGACACGTTAAAAAAAACAAAAAAGAAAAAAAAGATAGATGTGGGTGGTGTGGTGCTAGAGATAGGGAAAGTACTAGGAAATAGTTTTCAAAGTTTAAGGTAACGCCAACATTATGAAGCTGACGATGGTAACATGTTTCAGAAAAAACATTTCAATTCAGAGGTAAAGAGGATTCCGAGATTAGTTTTTATGAATTGATGCATTGGTGTGAACTTGCAAGTTCAAGGCACACAAAGACACTATCAGGTTCACAATGAAGTTAAATCATCATCAGGCGTAGATCATCAATTGGGGAATGACTGATTCTCAGTCATGAGCTCTTTGTGTAGATAGAAAATTAATCCAAACTGCGCTTGGCAGCTGTACAAAGGCACCCACAGAAGGACACTAATGGTGGCAGAATGAAAAGGTTCTCAAAACAGGTCACAAAGATTCTGATCTCAGCATTCGCTAACAGCAAGAGACATCTACCCGTAAAGACCACCTCTATTGTCAGGAAGATGTTCACCCTGCAGATAAAATAAGTGACAAGACTTGTCACCTGCAGAGAACATTGGCAGAAAAATGAAAAAAAAACTTACAAAAAAGCTAAACAGTAGATTTAGCTGAAAATGAAGGCTCTGGAGCAAAAGGTACTTTATTGCACCTGCAATGTGAGCTGGGGACTCATCATCACCTTCTGAGTTGTCAGCGTAAAGGTGTGGGGTGCTGAAAAAGTCATAAACTCCAATGTTTCCCAGAATAAGTCAGTAGTGATGTTTCTAAGATCATCCCTACAGACTATTCCTGAATAAGAAATGCCCTGCTTATCATTTATAGAAGTGATAGAGGACAGAAATATAAAATAGCAACAGGCATGATCGCAGTTCTGTCAAGCAGCGCTTACACACGTTGGTTTGTGATAAAGACTCTAAAAGTCACTGACAAAACAACATTGACAATTTTTTTTTGTTTCTTAAATAGTCTGCTTGAATACACATTAAAGTAAAATTTTATTTAAAATGTTTGTTAAATTATACATTTTATTGAAAAGCAGTTGAGTTTACAAAACACTGAATCTGAATATTTGAGTATAGTTTTATTGTAATCCATTGTGGGTTTTTTTAAACTAGTTTAACAAGCTTTAAAGATATAAAAGAATACAATAAACAACTTGGATTGAGGATAGTCTACCTTGTTGGCAGATATCAATGAATACCCTTGCATTAAAACTTATTAGAGCTCATTTGGAAAAGATGGGAGGTCTTTGGCACCAATCAATTAAGGTCAGTGCTAAGATGATGCCATGCCATAGCTGGAGGGCTCTTAAACTGATGAGTGTCAGCAGCTTTGGTGATCGCTGGAGGGCTAATGTTCTCTAGCTGCCCCCCTTATTCCCCCACTCCTCTTGGATGAGTGCTGCTCTGACAGAAAGAGCTGCAGGAGAAAAAGGAAATAAAGGCTGACATATCAGCATGCTCTCTACATCTTGTCAGAGGTGTCCTCTGCACCAATTCAATATCTAGAACCCCTTGTTCTCTCTTATTTCATTTAATCTACTTCTCATACTTTTAGGTTATTCAGTCTAGTTTTGGCTACACTACTTTTCTTTAGTTCAATAGGTAGAGGGTTTAAATACAAAATATGTACACACTCATTAAGTAAATCTGTCTCTTTGTCTGTGTTCTTGATCTCAATCAACCCCTGTTGATGCAGTGACAAAGAGTGAATTGGAGGGAAAAGAGGAGTTCAAAAAGGGAGCAGATTAGATTATTTTAGTAGCAATTTGGGGTGATGAGATGGCTTTTTTTGTCAGGCACCCTTTTCAGTCTGTTACCCTCAGCTCTTTGTTTGAAAGCACTTATCCAGACCCTTCTAGGTGCTTCCTTCTACAAATCAATTGATCTTTTTTTATTCAATGATGCCTTTTGTCGGACTGTATTTTTGTTGTTCACAGGGGAATGAGATACACTGTTAAGGATCAGCAGGTTTATCTAAGAACCATACAGGGTTTGAACTCCAGTAATAATTTGCATAATTTCTGGAGCAGAGTCTTCCCAGTTCTTAATAAACCTTGATACGTCAAGAATCATGCATTTATAATTTTCCTTTTCCTGCTAAGTTCTCAGTAAATTAGTCACTTTTCTTTGTCTTTCCTTTGACCAGTAGTGCAATTTGCAGCCATTCCAATTAAGCCTTATATGTTAATCGGGAACGTTAAAGAGCACAGAAAAGAAAGTCCAGGAAAGCTAATCAACAGTACATTTCAAGAAGTTAACTATAAGTTCACTCTACTCTAGATTTAGGCATTAATTATTCTAATGAGAGCAGGGAGTGTATTTTAAGGTCAAACCTAGCTACTGGCAGATACGTCAGGACTAGAAGTCATACTGTATGTTAATTAATACATTTGTCTGAGAGAGTTAAATGCTGCTTTCTGATGACATTGCCGATTATGTTCATTTTCACTCCTAACAAGAGTGCTTTATTATGTTTTGTTCTGTATTAGCCATTAGTAAAAAGTAAACCGTTCATTCTCTGTGAACTGCAGTATTTAAAGCAAACCTAACATATATCATAAAAAATAAAAGATACTGAATGTGTATTGCTTCTTTTCTGTTTCAGTTATTATCTTGTAATTATATTGGTTTTCTTGGATTTATTGTCTTGTGAATGACCCAATTTCAACAAGACAAAACATTTCAATTTTATTCAGGTTATTTATATAGCACCAATTCACAACAAATGTTGTCTCAACCCACTTTACAAAGTACCATGAGATGACAAAGTGATGTCTAGTGTCGAATTTCATGTGAGGTCACCTGTGAGATGACAATCCTTTAGTATATAGAATAATAAATGCTAGATACATTTTCTACAAGGTCACTAAGTCATAGGGCTGTTTGGTTTTTGCCAAATGTGGAGCTGTGTATTATGGAGAAACATCTCTACTATCAGGGACCAAAGGACCTTATTGAAGAGGTCTTGTGGTTCATTTTGATGCAACCTTGCTTCTGTAACTGTTTAAGATAGAATAGGTGTTTTCCTGGTAACGCTTCAACACAAGACATTCTGGTTTAGGGGCACTGAAAAAAGGAAAGAATTATGACTTTAATGCAGATGGGCATCTGGGAGCAACCAGCTTCAGTGATAGAGATGTTCTTTAGTTCTTCTGTTCTTTTGTGTCTCTGCTCTGTCTTCTCAAATTCCCAGTCAGTTGTGGCAGATGGCCGCTCCTAATGAGCCAGGTTCTGCTGCAAGTTTCTTCCTGTTAAAGGGAGTTGTTCCTCTCCACTGCTGCTACATGCTTGCTCAGTATGAGGAATTGTTGTAAAGTCAACAGCACAACACAGGTGACTGTGTACTGTTGCTAAATGTTCATCCAGGAGGAGTGAATGCAGCAATTCAGTGACCCTGTTTTTATCTGCTGTATTTCCTTAGATTGAAATTTTTTTAAATGGTCGGAATAAATGTATGAATGAATTAAAATGACTTTTAAAGTGTCTTGAGATGACGTGTCGTGAATTGGTGCTATATAAATAAACTGAATTGAAAAGATCTGAGTTGTGCAGGAGGAAAACTAACTTTTTGAAGGAAAATGTCAATTATTATTATTTTTTTTTATTTTATTGCTGATTAAATTCAGAATGCTAAGAAAAAAGCCAAAAATCTGAGATTAAAGTCAGAATTTTTTGTTTTAGGTGGCCCTAATAGTGTTTGTTGTTCTTCTAATTTTCCTGTCACAAACTTTGTCATGCTAAGTGAGGCAGGCAGTCAGCACAAAGATAGTATTGGATGGTCAACCGGAGGTTGAATTTCTTCTGAACTATTCATGTGAAGATTTGCAGTTGTCTTCTAATTGTGAATACCTTTTGTGCCAGATTTCAAAATGTATGGATATGAAGTTGTAACTCTTCACAGATTGAATGGAAACAACCGTTGCTTTTGATTAGCAGCACATGGTGGCTATTTTCCCATCAATATAAATGTTTATCAGTTTTCCTTACTGAATTGGGAGTCATGTACACATTCTTTAACCCTGAACTAAAATTTAATTGAACTATCATTTCAAAGCTAGCCTTCGTGCAATAACAAAAGTCACATTACATGTCATAATCAAAGCTTAATTTCCTGAATAAATTGCCAATCTGGTTCACAGTTTAATTCAGTGATTCACTGGCAGTGCCTCGTGTTTATTCTGATGTATGACAAGTTAAGATATTTTTGATTGGAGAGCCAATGTTGACTTGATTTGCCCAAAGTAAAAAAAAAGAATCCTTAACAAATAAAAAGTGAATTGAGATTGTCAAATGGAAAATAATGTTATCATTGTTGTTACATGTTTGATAACAAACAGATTTATTATTTTCTAACATAGTAAAAAAAACATAAAATATAATACATATGATTGATTGGTTGTTTTCTTTTTTTTTTTAAATAGATGCTTACTGTTAAAAGCAAGATTTATTATATTCCAATATTGAATGTGAATGATCCCTTTTCAGACTGTGAAAAGATACTGAGACTGAAACTGTGACTCACACCTCACTTTAAAAATGCACATTCTAACACATCTTTGGGACTTGTGAACATGAACATCTGCACCTCTGTGAGCACTGAGATGCTTTCTTTGGAAAGGGAAAAAGTGTTCATGAACTTTGTGAACTTGTAAAATCTGTAAAATGTTGACTTGGGCCACTACTCTGTTTACTTTTGTGATTCTAACAGCTCTATACCAGTTTAAGATCCAAAGTTTCTTCAGCCTCCACTTTTTTCCCATCTTTTGTAATAATTCTCTGTGGAGCTTTACACCTCTGGGAAGATGTGGGTAGTAACTAGTTACATTTACTCAGTGCGGTTTACTTGAGTACTTTTTTTTGGAAAAAATGACTTTTCGTAGTAGTTTTACTGCACCATACTTTTTACTTGAGTAATATTATTATCACTACGTTTACTTGAGTAAAATTTCTGAATACTATACCTGCAGCGAGTAATTTCACAGGATCAAAACAAAGATGTTTTAAAGGAGTCATAACCTAGTATTATCTTGGATACCCACGCTCTATTATAGTCTTTCAGGCCCTTCTAAAAAAGAAAAAGTTGAAAAAAAAATCAACGCAGAGCTCCTCTGACCCTTATTTCTGAAGGCATTATTGTCTCGCGAGATCTGATGCGATACTTTGGCTGTCGTGGACGGGCATTGTAATAATGGAAATGAGGGGCGCGTTGATTGGTGGCAGGAAGGAGGGGGTTGACACACCACAGGTAACGCTTCAGCATATCTAACCCATATCTACTACTCCCGCTAGCATACAATAACCACATTAGCAGTTAGCTGCTGTTTGTTACACACAGCAGAACAATAAAAACACAGCCTTACCGTTTCAATTGCAGGCAAGTCTCAGATTGTTGGAATGGCCCCTTTTTCCAAACGAAGCTTCGATGCCAACTTCGCCTGATATTGTCCCAAATTCGTAAAGGATTCCGGCGTAAAAAAAATAGAAAAAATATTTCCATGTTGATTCTGGCAGTCAACAACAGAGCAACTCACGTGTGCACTACGTTTCTGGCAGAAATGGTTTTAGCTGATTTAGCTGACTAAAATAAAAGGCTGAAACGAATATGTCTTCTTCATGCATCATTGCGTGAAGAAACTTTATGCATCTTTCACGGTGGAGTTCGTACTTCGAATTGGTGATGAACCGGCTCTAAGAGCTAACTCTTTGAAGTGAACGATGGGAGCCGGCTCGTCATTGGGTGCTGTTTTTTTATTTTTTCATGTTTTGGTACATTTGGTACACATCGTTTCGCATTAAGTTTGGTAATAAATACACTTTAAGCAACAGAAAATCTGAGGAGCCGAAAGAGCTGGAATTCAGTAATGGACTGAATATGAGGGGGAGAGGAGCGAGGGGGAGAGAGGGAGGGCGGGCTTCCTGTATCATAGGTCTGCAATGTCTATATATGGTACATCCTGCGCCGACTTGATGTCAAGTCGGCCAGAAATTAAAACCACGTATTTGAGTGCACGTGGGCTGGTTGACGAACCCAGGGGTAAACAAACGCTTCACTTTTAAATATCGGCTTCCCGGGCAGTGTATAATCGTTAGGCAATCATAACATACCTTTTTTCTCATGGAAAAGTGAAAATTACAGGTCATGACTCCTTTAACCAAAAATGCACCTGTCAAGGACACAAACCTACACTTTATGTTAAAGTTAAACCTCTGTATCTTTCATTAACTTGAGCAGTTTTTGTTAAGATGAGCTGAAATCTCTCATTCAGGGTGACTCCACACTAAGTCTTGTTTCCCTATGTCAATTCCTTATCACCACTGCTAGATTAAAAGCTGTCTTTTAAAAATAGGAGTATAATGTCAAACATCTGACAATAAAAACTCATTTGTAATGGTGTTGCCATGATTCCTCACCTCACTTAGTAAACGTTCTGTAGGCCCTGGAATTTTTCACATGGGTGGGAAAGGGCTGAGTGATGCATTCAGGAGCACTGAGATAGACTGAACTTCTAATGATTCATAAACAGATGGACAATAGTTCTTATGAAAATTAATTCTCGAATAGTCACAGTATTGTAATTATAGAGATTCTGTCGATATGTTCAGAAATTAGTTAAATACTCAAATGGTTTAGTGATACTTTGATCAGCTGCAATAGTACTATAACTCTTTCTCACAGAAAAAGCAAAACAAGCTTAATATAATTTACCTTGTGATGTCAAATAATAATGCTCTAGTTTTTCATGCTGGGAGTAAAGTAGACAAAAAGCTTAATGTCATCTGATTCGAGTATAGGAGGAATTTGTGATCACTTCAAGTCTGTCTGAGCAAACAGTTGACCTCAACTTCACTTCCAGAGCTGCTGTTGCCGTGCTCACACCTTTTGATAGTCTAGAGCCTCACATTTATCAATAAAAAATCTAAACAGTTGTGTCTTTCACTTGAATGGTAAGCCTGAGTGGACTTCTTGTTGTTTTGTCCCCTGTGTGCATAATATCAGATTTCAGAAAAACTGCTGGACATTCAACTGTTGATTTTTCAGTCCCAATACTGGAATAGTTTGATAGTCAAAATATGTTGATGATATCTCTAATTATGTTGAGTTTTTATGGGAAATGTATAAAAAGGATTTAAATTGAGGTAAATACCTACAATGTAGAATTTTTTGTTTAGTTTATTAAGATCCCCATCAGCCCTTGCAATAGCAGTTCCTGGGGTCTGCCAAATTTGAACTAAAACCTCTAATACAAAAACATGTACTACATGCAAGACAAGGAAAAACATATTAAACAACAGATGATACTAAAGGGGGGGGGGGGTACAGCCAACAAACTGTTTTTTTTTTTACATGATGATGCCCCAATCTAGACAAAAATGAATGAAATATAGAGGAAAAAACAAAGAAGACATCTTCTAATGATTACTCACTCAAGCTCTTCTCTGCTCTGAAATATCCTGGTTAAGACTCTGTGATGAACAAACAGCCACCTACATTCACTTTGCCTATACCCTGCTTTCTGAGATTCATCTAGACACAAGTTTGAAATTTCCTTGTAAGTCTGGTTGCACTGGGCCAGTCCATTAGGAAGGCACCAGAGTGGAACATAACATTTTCAGTTTCAATTAAGTCTATGAGGGCATACATAACGCACAGTGGAGGTTTAGCCTCCTTGGAATGCTGAATCTATGAACTTACAGAAAAATTAAGCTGCAGTGGTCCAAAGAGCTGACCTGCACTTACTCTTTTACTTGCATTAAGCTGTAAGATTTGTCAACCTTAAGTGAATTAGTATGTGCTCATTGGAATGTGAAGATAAATCTGAAGTGGGCATTTGTGTGATTGTGTGCGTGTGTGAGAGAGTAAGAAACAGCACGCTAAAAAAAGTACGTGAACTGCACCAGACTGAATAAACGGAATTAAACTGAACCTCATCAGGCTAAAGTTACCTTGTAATGATTTTCAGTGTAATGGGCAAAGATTTTTGTAACATTCTTTCATCGTACATAGCTTTTACCCTGTACTACCCCATTCCTAATAAATTTTAATATTTTTGAGAATTTCCCATTTTTCCAGTTTATTCAGAGGATCTGTGACATGTGATATGTGTGTTTGTATATTCACATCAGTGCTTGAATCAATACTTTAAAACAGAAGGTGCATATTATTTACTTTAGGATTAAAAACTCAAAAAAGATGAATAGAACAGCATTTATATTTCACTTTCGTCTTGGAATGTAAGAAGACACAGCTCTCTGTACTGGCAAATTTCTCTTCCAAAACATCAATATAAATTTGGAAGTGAAGAAAAACATCTAATCATGAAAAAGATTCCAAGGTTTTAATACGCCCCCTAAATTACTCCAGACCACAAAGGATTCACTGCTGCTAATTAGACACCTGTGTAATATTAGGCAGGTGGGTTTTCTGGTATTGATTAGTATATTGAAAGTGACAACACATGTATTTTTATGTATGGGTTCACCTAGTATTTGAATATATATGTGTATTTGTTAAAGCATGAAAAGTAACCAGAATAAAAAAAAAAAAAATGAATCTGTGTCAATCAATCAACAAAGTTTATCATCATTTTATTGCATGCTAAAAAGTATGCAGCAACATTAGACACCATTTCTCATGGATCGGCAACGGTAACAATCATAAGCAACAGAAAGGAGTATAAGTCTAAAAATGTAAAATACCTCATTTTAACAATAGCATATTTTGGGAGGCCTCTTTATTGAGTCCACCGCAAATATCTAGTTGCCAGGTTCCTCTTGATAAGGTCCTCTGCCTAAGGCCTGGGAGCTTAATGGTTCTGCACAGTATCTTTGCTATTCCTAAGTCTTTACACCTATGGACAGTTCACTGTGATTGAGTGATATGTTTGTATGAGAAATACTTATTTCTTCTTTGGAAATTTCTGTTCTTCTGGCTTGTTGCTTCTGTTGTTCTGTTGCTAACCTCAATGGGGGACACTGCTTCTTAAGACATGTATTGTGCATTTTGTAGCCAAGTATCAATGTTGCAAGGGGCATAAATCCAGGATTCCCAGTTGCCCTTGTAAGCAATTGTTCTTGGTATCTCAATGGGATTTGGTATCTATTATTAGGCAGGGATTATGGTATATCCGACCTATGCCTTTTTGCCAGGGCTTCTTTATTGCATCTCAATTAGTGTATCCATTGTTGTGATAGTAAATCCCACTTGCAAACATAAGAGAATTGAGTCAGAACTTCTTTCTTCTTTAATCTGGATGTGGAATTTTGAAGCTTCCACTTCTCTAGATCCTACATCCTCTGCATTTATTCTTTTTTTTTTTAGACTTGCTGACATAGGGTCATTCCAGCAGTTCAATATTCTCCTGTCTCATCCATGTGTTTCTTGTTCTAGCGGCAGATTTCCCACCATAATGTCCTGATGTTTCCCAACATCTGACACAAACCTTGATAATCTGGGTGACACGATATTGGCTTAAATTGTATGTCTTGCTCATGACTGTCAGGTTAAAAGCACAGCTCCTATAACCAAAGCACCAGCTGTCCAAACAGTTCTTTATTAGACTAGCTAGAACTAAGAAGTTGAAAATATGTGGAGCCATGAGTATGTGGAAAACCTTGGCCAGGCAGAGTGTGCAAATATTTCGAAGATGTGGGATGCTGACTAAGCTGAATTCTGAAATTGGAACAAAAGGTGATTTAACAAAGTATTAATTTAAGGGTGTGCACTGAAACTTTAGATGCTACTAGGTTCTTGCAGCTTTTGAATTTTTAATATTTTTCCCTCAAACCCATTTGCTGTTTTTTATTGATTTGTACAGAATAAATATGTTAAGTATACTTGCCAACGTTGAGACCTCAGGATTAGGGAGACATTCAAAAAGGCGAAATCGGGAGCAATTCGTTAGAATGGTGGCCCCGGGAGATTTTCGGGAGGGGCACTGAAATTTGGGACTCTCATGCAAGTATGATAAGATGGGAAAAAAGTTGTCAAATTATTCATTGTTATTGTATTCTTTATGTCACACCCCACCCCCGGACATTTGAACAGGGTTGTGTTTATGTTATATATCCACTGTACATGGCTTCGATTTGAATGAAATATTGGGCTAGGACTCTTCAAATGCCAATTCTTTGCTAAATCAGAATTCCATTGTGAGAAAATATCCTGAGCAGGATAATCACTAATGATAAGTCTGTTCACAATAAATTGATGCATCATGTCCTACTGAAACTTTGAAATAATACATCAGCTTTTGTGAGGACGACATGTGTGTGAAGACCAAGACCTTTCGCACATACAACAACAATAAACCCTGGTACAATCCACATCTGTGGAAGCTACTTTGGACCAAGGATGAAGGCTTACAGCTGCGAGCAGAAAATAGGCTACTAAAGGCCATTTCATAACTTTCATTGGATAGTGCTACAGTGACTTGTGGCAAAGGCCAATTAAATTCCCATTTTACTTCGTTGCATAGGAGGGAACAGTAATAATCTAGCAACTCACTTGATTATGGACTATTTCACACTTTGAGGTGAAAATCTTTCAATGCAGGGTAAATCTGTGTGATTGGCTAATTAGTGACGTGAGGATTTTCAAAATGTGCCACAAATGTATTTTCACAAATTTAGGATTTGATTTTTGTGAAGTTGGAGTGCTAAAATTAGAATCATTACATTATCTTTAGAGATTTTTACTCTTAATGATATGATGTTTTGGTTTAAAAAGTTTTAGACTGGACCACGTCTTCGGTGTGCAGTTTGTCTTTCTTTGACAAACAAGTGATCCTCACTGTAGAGTTACATTTTCATGACTGACCACCCACAGACTTGACCCAACAATAGTATGAATAGGCTACAGGCCTACTAACCACCCATGGCAGGCTCTCTGTGTTTGTATTTATGTCTTCAGTCATCCCAGAGAGACCAAGTGTGGCCAAACGCCTGCCTTGACCAGAGTAAACGAGACACGACAGAACAAGCCATTTTCTCCACCCCCCTCTAGTTAACCTCCCTTTTTTCACTCGATTTGCTTTAGAATTGCATTGTCTCTCAGTATGAACAACATCCTGATGGCACAGTGAGGAGGGGAAAGCCAGGGGAAAGGAAGGAGTGGTCCGGCATGGGTGATCAAGTCAAATAGTAGGTCTAAGAGTTGATACATTAAGGAGTTGATACATGACCAAAGGCTTAGTCTGGGCTTGGTAGCTCCATGAACAGACTACCCCTTGAAAGACAAAAATCAAGCTGGTATCCAAACAATTTATTTTCCCCTGCTGTTGTTTACTCAGTTCAATCACAGCCAGGTTGAATGTTCTTCTTTCATGTCTCAAAGGTACGTGTGACCTTCCTTTGACCTTCCACTGAGCCTGAGTGGGCACAGACTGCATTTTAGCTCTGCAGGTTGAGCAGTTTTCCCCCAGATTTCCCCCAGGCCCAGTTCACTACCAGAGGATTACAAGGTCAAACACACTGACTTTATTTCACACCTAGACTGAATGTCCCGAGGGCTAAATTGTTATGAGCTCTTCGGCCAGTATATTACTGAGATTGCAGATCATAATGGCCAAATAAGCACTGGTATGTACCATTTATACTCATTATTCCATTGTACAATCATGACCCTGAACTATCATGGCTCTTTAACATTTTTTAACCTGTTTTATTTGTATAATTTTTATTTGTTTATGGCTTATATTAAAGACCTAATATTTCCCCTCATGGATTAATAAAGTATTTCTGATTCTGATCTTTTTAACTGTTTTTTTTAGGTGAGCAGCACAGTCTCATGTACATGAGGATCTGAAATGAAAACAAGAACTTCTATTCAAATTTGTATAATTTATTATTTGCCAACTTCATTTAGCCTGGCTTAGTTTTTGCATAGTCACCTTTAAGAAGCTAAACTGTATATGGGTTTTCTTGTATTTTCTGCAGAATAAAAAAAATCTAGCTTGGATGCAAAAAAATTTTTTTTTTCAAAAAAACAAACTGTTACCACCATCTGTGATGCCAGTCACTGAAAGAAGATTTTTGCAATTATACAAATATAGACATACTTTATACTTAATTATTTGGTTTCAGGCTTGTTCCTATATTTAATATTTGTTCCCCATTCATGAAAATGCATCCATTTGGATAACTCAGTATTGTACTTCTTCTATAGGTGCCACGTTGGAAAGACAGTAGGCATGAAAGCCTTAAGCATATGTGTTTACATTCTGTAACACACTTTAAATGGAACATATGAAAACATAGTCAGCATGCACACTGAATGGAAACATGTTTTCCTTGAGTCATTTCTGTAAAACACAAAATAACATGATGCATCTATACTAAACATGGCATTATAAATCTGAGAAATGTTTTAAGGTTATCTTTACCCCAATCACAGTAATCTACTCCTTCATAAAGTGGTGTTTGAAGCAAGTTTCCGGATTACGAGACTTATTGAGAAGTATCCCTGTTTTGTGTCAGTAAGAAGATTGCAAAAGTATATATAGTGCCTTAAACAAGTATTTGCCCATATACAGATGACTTCTGTATTTGTTTTTCTAACACCTAAATGATTAAAATAATTACAAATGTTAATATTAGATCAATATAACCAGAATAGATACAGAAAGCAGTTTTTAATTAAACCTGACTCTATATATGAACTAATTTGTTCCTTGTTAAATCATAAATGAACTGAGATTAATCATTGTTTAAGACCAGTTTCATTCACAACTACCAGATCTGGTTACTACCTAACATTTAGAAATGAGAAAACAAGGTTCAAGGCTTTTTACTGTCATTCCGTATTTAAATATAAAATTCTGTGAAAGTTCTGTCTTTTGGGACTGGCAGCACTCTAAAAAAATAATAATTAAAACACAAGGTTACCGCCACAATAAAATAAATAACATAAAAACTCACTAACAATATGGCACATTTTTTTAGGATCTTTACAAAAAATCTGAAAGTAATTAAGACTAAAGAAAATAAAAAAAACAAGAGTTGTTCTATATGAGTGTGTGCTAAACAGGTGGAGTTCTCTACCTGCTGATGTAAATGTCCTATGAAGGGCACTCAAACGTTCTGAAAAATATAATTTTTCTTCAACTTCTCAAATAGGCACAACTACCTGTTGGTCTATTATGTAAACTTCCAGTAAAAACGCTGAAGTTTGGATTTATAACGTGGCAAAATGTGAAGAGATAAAAGGGGTAGGAACACTTCTGTAAGGCGCTTTACTCGATTTTACTGCTGTAAAAGCATGGATATTGAATTTTAACTCTACTTCCTTTGTTTAGTTCTGCTTTCTATCAAATGTTCTACCAACCTGCTTTTTGAACTAAAGTGTACTTCTGACTGCACCTGCCTTGGACAGGTATAAAAGATTTATTTATCTGATGAACTGTGAAGGCTGAAAGCCTCTTTCTACTGAGTTTAGGAATGTGGGTGCCCTCATAAATAAAAGCTGTCTGATAGTCAATGGATCTTTATTTAGACTAACTTCAGAGGCAAATATTTGCTGCTTGGTTTTGTTTTCATCTCTTCTGGACAGCTTCTAAAAACACAGACCATGAGAAACATGTTGAAATTCATAAGCCTACTTTGATTCTGTTTATTAGATTATATAGGCTGCTATTCATTTAAGCAACACAGAATTATTAGGTCTGGACATTTTTTATACAACAGCCAGTGTGAACAGAAAGTAAAACTGGCCAGGAGTAAATATTTAATCTGTTAGTTTTTGTGCTGTGCCTTGGTGTATCTAGAACTTCAAGATGCAGAGCTCTTTCTGACCTCAATCATGCAGACTCCCTCTGTCAGCCTCCAGTCCCTCCCTCAGTCTTAAAAACATAATTTTACATCCACCTACTGAATGAATTGTAGAATATATCAGTACAATCATAAGAACATGGACACTATGTCGTTTAGACAGTAACCTAGTATTTCAACAGTACGTTAATATTGGATCAAAACAACAGATCAAAACAGCATTTTCTTTTCTTCGGGTAAAGGTATGCAAGGTGAAGCAATTACCTATCAGGCCTACTTCAACACTTCATGTAGTGCATCACTCAGTACAAAGTCATTATGTGCAGTTGCTCGGCCAACCCTTCAGTATTGTTATTCTAACAACATGCTATTTATTTTTCCTGGCTCCTAATGCCTGCACTCCGTGGATCTCTTAAGGGGATATGACCAGAATCATCATAACTGTAGTGATAACAAATTAGTTTAGATAAATAATCAAATAATACAAAATAATTATTTTGTACATGTTTGTATTGATTTCTTGAATAAACCCCCCCAAAAAAACATTAAAGCTAGAAATTTCAGGGGGGTCTGTTTTAGGGAGGCTTCAGGACATCAATGTGTGTCACAATGTTCAAGTGCTGAAGGGAGACAGAAACCCGAAGCTAAATAAAATGGATCAGATAATAATGTAACTAGGCTGGTAGCTGAAGCATTTAGCAAGAAAATGAGTTGCATGTATTTCATTAAATGAGCTTTGGAAAATTCTACTTTGTGAACAGCTCTTTAAACGATACTAGTATGTTCTCAGTAACAAGATATTTTAAAGTGAATGATACGTCCTCTAAGACAAAGTCGAAAAAGGTTATCCAAGGACTGTTGCATAGCCCTCTGATCTGCATTACATTATTGCCACCTAACCTGTGACTCAATTGTTTGACTTCTTTTATTTTTTTTATTTGGCATTGAAATACTGGAACATACAAAACTGAAAAACTGAAATGGCTTTAAGCTATAAACTAAACTGACTTTGAACACTGGATCATTATAGATATTAAAGCACCCTGAAAAAGAATTGCATGCATTCTTATTATTTGCATACGTTGTTGCTTATTGCTTTTGTTGCTTATGTAATTTTATGCTTCTGCGGGGGGGTTTAAGGGACTCTAAATTAAAACGGGCAGATTTGACTTGTATTACTACCCTTAGAAGACCTTATTGCTACAGGACGAAGCTCTTAACCTTTTTATAGCTCTGCATTGCTTGGACCATGCAATTCACTCTGCAAACCACTGAAGGACACCTACTTGTGTCAGTAAAAAAAAAACCACTCATTTCTTTTAACTCTTTCTCTGCTGCCACACAAAATGAACACAGAAAACACTTTAACAGACAACCACACACTAAATATGGATAACAAATTATATTAGCCGACTACATCTATACATTATCAATGAGTATTTTAATAAGCTGCCAGGTTCTCTTTACAGGCCTCCTATTAAAGGCCTTATTGACCAGCGGGATTTTATTACAGGATTTTGATTTAATGTCTGATGAGCTTTATGTATAAAAGGCAGTGAAGAGCAGCAATGCTGGCTTCATTCATTAGCAATTAGCAGTGCTTTTCTTCTGTGTATGTAAACAGCACACAGTAGTGAGATTATGCTCAACAACATATTGCAATGAATAATTTATTCCTGGCTGTTTGGTTTAGAAAGGAACAAGTTGCCAAGACAACCAGTAAGTCGTTTGTTTGCATCTGTTGGATGCAAACTCATACAGATGTCAAGACTGCGATAAGACTGTCTAATTGACCCTGTCCCTTCACTCACTAGGTTCTGTCTTCTTTCTACTCTCAAGATACTTCCGCTTTTCTCTTGAACACTCACAACCCACCATACATAAACTGTAAGTGTTAAATTGAAACAGAGAGTTAGATATGGAATAATGTCCAAATATGTAAGAGGTGTCAAGTGGTAACCGGAATGCCTACATTATAGTGATATGCTATAGAAATACTTTGGTAAGTTATCATGGGTGCAACAATTACAGTCTTGAAGCAGGGTTATTTTATTTTGCATGGATTAAGTTCTATGTCAGTCAAGTTTTGGATACTTTGCACAGAGAAAAATCCAACTTTTCCATTCCGGAATTCCGGAATTCCGGAATTCCGCCGCTCAAGGTGGCAGCATGTTGAAGTAGCTCTGTTACTTTGGTTCATATTTTTTTTCTTTATTAAAACTTTAATTCTTCCATTTTTGGTAGAAACATTGTTTTTGTGGACAACTGTTCTCTCTGGTTTTGAATGCTGTACAGCTGGAAGGATTTTTGCTGATACTTTTTATTTTTGGACATTTGTTATGATGCATAACCATGGCAACAAGGTGGTTTACAACTGGCAGCAGCTGATTAACATCACAAAAGCTCAAATAATACCTCAACTACAGCCACAAAACCCTGATGAGTTGAAAAGAAGATGCCATAGATCCAGAGTATCCTCTACATCAGACTGTCATACAACTACAGAGCGTCTTCAGTCAGAGGCTTCTTCAGATCTGCAGAGCACTACAAGAGATCATCCCTACCCACAGCCATTAGCATCTAAAACAAATCTTTGAAGGAACTTGCATAATGAGTTACAACAACATTTAATTTCCCTTTGGAATTAATAAAGTAATTTTTAATTTGAATTTGAATTTACTACTAGCCCTTTAATGTTTCTTGCACTTTGCAGATAGTGAGCCCTTAAGTGATATGTGTGTTTGTGCAGGCTGAACAAACTTCAGCCTTACTGAAACAGAAACAAGGAACTTGCTTTTAGAGTAGTTTTTTCAGAAAGGCGGAGAAGCATCTGTAAAGAGAAAATAATAATTTATGTGATTTACTTGTTTTAAAAAAATGATAAGGTAGCTAGAGATTGAATGAAGATATAATCAGATGTTGAGGCAAGTAACTTCTATGTTTCCTTCAGTACAAGAGGACAGGTGTGACTTCTATTTCTTCTAGCTAAGAACACCAATAATAAGGGCCATTTTTATAATGATGTATATACATCGATAAAATACAGGTAAAGTAAGCCACAGCCCTGCCTCTCTGCACCTGCTGTTCCACATTCTGTTGGACCATCAGAATTAGATTTCAATCAAATGCACCTAAAAGGTCAACGGAACCTACCAGCAATGTGCTACAATCATCTGATCCAACCGAAGAAGGTAAAGAAATGTTTAAATGAATTAGTTTGATTCAATTAATTTGCAGTATCTGAGAGGGAATACTAAACCTTTCTAACATGCTCCTTAAGTTATAGTTGAACTAAAGAAGGTTAGCAGGCAGGTTCTGTTGTTGCTACAAGCTGTAGTTAGTATATGATCTGTAGCTTCTAAAAGATTTGTATCTCTGTGTTTTTCACTTGAAACACATGTGTGTGTGTGTGTTAGAACAGCCTTATACATTATACCTGCTAAATGCTGCCCAACTGCTCGTTGGGTAGTATATCCTCTGAAGAGCGCATGGAGAGGCCATACCAAGTCGAAATTTTATGCCCAAACAGTAAAGACTTACATATTTTAACAGTTAATTCATGTGGACTTAAGTGTAAACTAAAAGTAAGTCTTTGCTTAGCCTTTTTGTTAATTTCTATAATTTTCTCCTTTTACATAGACATTTGAAAGTTTGCTCCGGGGAACTCTGTCCCCATTTTGAGTTATTCAAAAGATAAAGCAAAGCGTTTCACACTCTTATCTGTCGATATCTTGAATATCTTTTACAAGAAAATCTGATTCTGACGTTCTTAGTGTTTACGTAATAGGATAACAAAGCTTTGAATTAAATATTAAATAACTTTTTTATTGTCCCCATTTAAATTCTTCAAAAATAGTTGCAGATGAAAATATTGGACCATTTCTTTATTGCTGGTGAGGAGCAGAACTGTTCTAAATATTGTTTTATAGGGACATCTCACTCTTTCTCAGGTTATTTGTGCTCATTTGATGTAGTGCATGGTGCTGATCATGTTAAGGTTCTGATTTGTTTAGGCTTGCCTTGTTAAAATATAGCATGAATGCCAAATATTGCTTCTGTAGATACTGTATCTGATGTGGAATTATACAGTACATCTGTTATACAACCACTTTAATTTTGAAAATCCCTCATCTCAAATAAATGATTTATGTTGAACACAAGCATGCACATGCTACATCCTTTGCTTAAGCTGTTCAGCAACTATGTCTGTCCTGGACAAACCCAGTAAAGAAATTCTTGCCACATCCGTCCACACATGGAGGATCTAAAAGTTATTTCTTTTGCCAAATTTTCAACATTTCCTTAAGAGACCGTAAACAATAACTGTAGCTTCCTAATGGATTCTAATGTTCCTTTTAATGCAGTTTTGCCACACATTTGACGCTATCCAAAGGACTCCATTTTGGAAACAAACCATTAATATGTAATACCTAACAACCTATGAACATGCAAAAAGTTGTGAAATAAAACATATTTTATGGTAAATACAGTTAACATGAGGAATACAGAGTGTAGCTATCAATGAGTAATTAAATTGTCTACATAGCATATTAAAACTCGAGTAGCTTGTCTGCATAATTAAACCTTTAATTCATACAGCTGCTTTCCCTTCACCCTTCACCCGGCCCTTCTCAACGTTGTGGGGTGGGGGGTGGGGGGGGTTGTTGGCCCAAATCATAATCTCAACTAGGGCACCAAAATTGCTAAAGCATTATTTGCTCAGTTCTCTGGGTACAGTATTAGTGGCTCAGTTCCTTCTAATGTTAAGTGAACTACATAACTCTTTTCTGCAATTTACATAACTAAAAACAGGAGGAAAAAAATTAGGTACAGGCATCATTTTGTGATGAAGTTAAGGAGAATGGTAACAGTGAGGTTGTTTCTCTTTCTAGTTTGAACTATATGTGTGTTATAGAGATGATCTCAAATCTAAACAGCTATCTAAGTGGAATGTTTGCAAACAGATTTCCAAATAACATACATAGTTTCTGTGAAATCTTGAATACACCTCACTTTGTTCTACTCCTTTAAAAGAGACTCACCAGGTAGTTGCTGAATTTTAGTTTTACAGAATGTGTCATCCAGTAGAACATATTAAATGCTTTTTTACCCCAAATATGTTTTTTTATTATAACTTCTTAATTTTTACATTTTTAAATAGACTGTCATTTTGTTATGTTGGTCATTATTGAACACTTATATTTTATGGAGAACTCAGCAAAGATAAAACCTAAAATGAATTTCTTGAATGCTACTTGAAGATAATTTCTTGAAATGAGGGAACGTTGTTTCTATGATATGCTACAGCCCACTGTTACTGAAAGGCACGTCTGTATTAAAATCTAGGACTGTTGGTGTGTAGGCGTTGAGACAGTGGCTTTGCCTTTCGCAAACAGCAAAATTAAAGCACTCTGGCAGCAGATGGACTAGATGACTTAGATTCATATATATTTAAACTTTGTTATGTTATTGACAGGTCTCCTGTCACTCAGTTTAAAAAAAGTCTACAATACAATTCGCTGCTATAACCTGGCTTTGTTTGTTTGGTTAGGTCAGTGGTTACTTAACTATTTCTGCTGGAGCCCCCCTTCGGTTTATAAGATTGATGGATGGATAGATGGATGGATGGTATGCAAATTATTTCTGAGTGCTAGATGGCAAATAAGTGCTTGAAGGTTAGTCCTTTGGTATGCATAGAATATGCATCAACATCATTAGTGGTATACAAGTACCACCTTCGCTATGTGGTGATTTGAAGCGAATTCATAACCATAGTCTCCGAGGGATTAGGTCTAGTAAAAAAGGTAACTCATCCCAATCCCAGTATTGACATTATAATGTAGTTTTTACTTAATACAAAAATGGGCTGGTAGTTGAATTTGATAACTTTGAAGCATCCTCACTTACCTGCAGAAAAAAAACTTACCAGATTTAGCTGGCACGTAGGAGTTCTGACAGAGTTCAGATTTGCTTGAAATATGTATACTCAGACATCTAAGGGACCTTGAGGTATATGCTAACATTATTGACTTGAAAGACCAGAGTCATAGAAAAAAACCTGCATACCTGGGCGTATAGCTTCTTAGCGCAAATGCAGATTAACACCCATGACCCGTGTGATTTTTATGCAGATTCCTTTCCTCTACTTGTGTACATATGTCTGTTTTTGTAACATATTTTTTGGTGAATCTATAGTGGGGTTTTATTGGCACCCGATCAATCCAGCAATCCGTGTCTCCTTTTCGTACCTATGCATTGCCATTTTGTCCCTTCCTATTACCAATTTGTACCTGTTGATGAACTGTTTCTCATCCATGAAGTTAAATGACAGCACATCCTTTACTTTTTTGTTGCCTTTTTTTGCAGCAATCCTTTATCACGAATGAATATATGGCAACATCTAGTTGTTAACTTTGCAGCAATCCCTCATACTGAGCATGCTTGTGGTTACAGTGGAAAGTAATATATAGTATGAAATATATAGATTAGGACTGCATATTAAGTAAAATATTGCTTACGAACTCCTCTGGGTAAACATTATTTATTTGAATCACATAAATGCATTTCCATACCACATAGTAGAATCTAGAACAACTTTAAATACTATGTTGTCCAAGCAGATATGTACCATCACCCTGGTGGTTTTGAACTGATCCATCAGCGTTAGAAGACCTCAAGCATTAGTTAGCACAATGTCGTATCTAAAAAAATCATATACTAAACGAGCAAAGTTGTAAACCCTCGATATGGTGAGAGTATGTAACTGTCACAGTTCAAATTTATCAAAAGCTCTTCAGGGTCCAAGTTGTATCACCACTGTGATGTGTGTGAAAGTACTTTAAATTAAGCGTCCACATCTTTATGGCAGTAGACTAATTTGCAAACAAAGGAATGCAACATGCAAAATTAGAAGCTAAACAGTGTATAGAAGTTGGAAAATTATACAATTCAAGGTTCTAAATTCTTTATAAGATGCATACCAATACCACAAGTCTAAAACACAAACATTTATCTTTCACTTTTAATTAGTGATTAGTTTGATGAACTAAAAAAAAAGCTACACTGTGTTATAGTTGTGTAACAGCCTTGTTATATAAAAATTAGTTGATCTAAAGCACCTGAAAACACATTTAGCTAATTATCTCCTACATTCAGTTTGTGGTCATTCTGGTCTGCCTTATAGAAACCATCCTGTTTGGAAATTTGAAGACATAAATAACAGCGAAAAAGCTCCTAAACTTTGTTTACACACACACAAGCTGTGAACGCACAAACTGAAAAATAAAATATTATTCAAATGTAGTTCTTCTCACATCCTAATCAGAGTACTCTTGTGTTAGTGTGTTATTAATCAGTGAGCTTACAGATTTCTTACAAAAAAAGAAGTTGTTTGAGATTAGATTTTTGACTTCCAGTGAATTTTCAGCTTTGATTTTACTGGTCTAAAACATGTTGAATGGATACAGGTGTTTGGTCCTTCTGAGAGCATAACGTTCTCTATTCATTGTTCGGATTACAAATCCCCTTCACAAAGCTTCAGGTTCCTTTGATGCTCAAAATACAAAGAAAAGCCCTTAGGTGTGCCTGAGTGACGCAATGGCAAACTGTTCTTCCTTCTGTCAGTGGAACAAAACAAATGGGGAAATCAGGCTTCAAATAAAACTTAGATAGGGCCCTTATACATATCCAGGTGTATGGACGAGGTAAAGATGGCAGATGCTCTGGGGTGTTTTTCATTATTTCTTTCACTCTATCTACCTCTGATGCTCCGTTCATTAATCAGCCCTTTATTAAACAAAAGGAGCCTCTGCCACTGCCCGAAAGCCACATTGATAATCTTGACAAGACAGAGTATTTATCCTCTGTACCCTCTGGTCCTACAAAGATTTCTGCATGGTAATGGAGGAAAATGCTTTTGTCGTGTGTGAACACTAATTGAAAACATTCACGTTTGTAAATATTGCATACAGTTCTGTTTATTGGCCTTTGAGGGTTTGTGTCTCAGAAAGCTGAACATCTGTTGCCAAGTACAGGTTGTTCAGTGAAAATTGATGTGCACTGACATAATAAATGGTGAGGTGAATTATCCACTGCGGAGAGACTCTGGAATTTAATTACTGCTGCTTGACACAGACTTTTTTTAAGGGACATGAGCAATTTTGAGACCCATTGTCTAAGTACTTGCAGGAAGAACAATTCAGCCAAGCAGGGCAATAAAGTGTCTCGCAGTGGGGGAAACTGGGCCAGGATGTACTTTCTTGGAACAACAGGCAATTTAGAAGTTTGAGTTTACCATTCTGTGGCAGAGGCAGTGAGTAGAAGAGAAACGGTGTGTATGGGTTTGATGTGTATAACAATGACAATGAGCCGTCGAGCTGGAAAGCAGCCCTTAATAGGTACCTGTCTGCCCCAGGGACCACACTCGCCTCATATTGGTCATCCATTCAAAAGACAGCACTGCATTCTCCTAACCGCCAATCAGCCAATTACAGGTTCCATAACAGGAGACCTGCTGGCAGAAAGGTAGTCTTTACAAGCCCTGCATCTCAGGCAGAGGAGACGACCCTGCCATGGAATCATAATCATGATGAATATGGCCGCAGGTTTACGGGAATGCCACTTTTCCCGGTAATGTGAGGTGGGCGTGAAATGGCCTTTCGTGGTGACCAGACAGGACGACCTTCTGTGAGACACTGAAAAACAATATAAAATATAGTAAAAAGGTTGAGAAGGAGAGGCAAAAGAATTCTAATCCGGATGTTGTAAACATTTATTACGACTGGAGGAACAGGGATGTTGCCTCACACTGGCTGCTAATAAAGCCAAGCACGTGGGAGACAATAGCCTCTAAAATGGCAGATGGAGGGAATATTTGCTACCTCTGCTTTAGTGCTAGGCTTTTCTAAAGTAATCCCAGTCAGTTTTATCCTGCAATTAAGTGCCCATTTCAATTAGGTCTAAGCAGATTCTGATTACCATTAGTCTTCTCTTTTTTAGCTGCCACTGACAATAGTTTCACTGCACATTACAGTATCCTACAAAACTATCTATATCGCTTAAACTTTTCTTGATTTTAATATTTTTTGTGGCACAAGTGCCCTTGGTTCATTTGTAGCTTGACATGAAGAAGTGAAAGGAGAGAGGGGGAGGACATGGAGAAGATGGCCTGGGTCTGGGATTCAAACCTCGGTCAGTTGCGTTGAGGACTGTAGTCTCTGTATATGGTGCACTTACTTTACCCCTGAGCCACCTGGTGCCCCACAATTTGAAATTTTCACATGTTGCAACAAACCTTAATGGATTTCAGAATAATTTGTTTCGTTAGATCAAAACAAAGGGATGCATGACTGTGGAGTAGAAGGAAAATGAAACAGTGTTCCTAATTTCTCTAATGAGAGTCTGAAATGTGTCCACATTCTTCCTTGGAAAATCCCTCAAGCTTACTACTTTAAAGAAGAGTGTCTGTAGACATATAATTTGGCCACAGATTCTGAATTGGAATTAGGCTTTAACTTTGATTGGGCCATTCAATAGCATGGGTAGGCTTTTATTTAAGCTATTCTGTTGTTATTTCGGATGTAAATTTGAGTCATTGTCCTCCTGGAAGATGAACATGTTTGTGTAGCCTCCAAAATAGTTTAATCAATGCCTGAACTCCATGCATGTGCCAATCAACTCTGACCAGCTTCCCTGGCACATCCTGAAGAAATAGATTAGTAATAGATTTGTAATCTCTGTAAGTGGGTACATCCCCTAAAATTAAATAGTGCCAGCTGTTTAAGCAATGCTGTAAATTTCTAGAATAAGACAGCATTCTCTTTACCATGCTGTGTAATGTTTTTGAGTTGTGGCTAATAAAATTATTTTGATCTAATTTAAAGTCAAGATTTTCACCTTCCCAAGTAAATAAAGAATTGTATTGTCTGTTAAATCTAAACAAGAAATGTGGGTTTTAAAATGTAGAAAATATTTGTTAAAAAAACAAAAATATCAAGAATAAAGCATTCTATAGATGTGTATTTTTGTACAGATTTAGATACAAACTAGAAACTCCAACACTGTGACACTGAATGGATTCTGGCTCTGTCTGTATACCTTACTGCTTAAAACAACTTCCTTGCTTGATATTTTGCTTGAGCAGTTTTTAATTCACTTGGTGGACTTGCCTACATACCCGAAAATAGATGAAAACAGCAGATTGATGCACTATCAGCACAGAGGGTGTATCCCTTGGTTAATCTGAGCAGAGCAAGGCAGAGATATCATGGACGACTGCTGACTCGCATAAAAACTTCCGACCCTTCTCTATCTACAGTGGCTTGCAAAAGTATTCGGCCCCCTTGAACTTTTCCACATTTTGTCACATTACAGCCACAAACATGAATCAATTTTATTGGAATTCCACATGAAAGACCAATACAAAGTGGTGTACACGTGAGAAGTGGAACGAAAGTCATACATGATTCCAAACATTTTTTACAAATAAATAGCTGAAAAGTGGGGTGTGCATAATTATTCAGCCCCCTTTGGTCTGAGTGCAGTCAGTTGCCCATAGACATTGTCTGATGAGTGCTAATGACTAAATAGAGTGCACCTGTGTGTAATCTAATGTCAGTACAAATACAGCTGCCCTGTGACGGCCTCAGAGGTTGTCTAAGAGAATGTTGGGAGCAACAACACCATGAAGTCCAAAGAACACACCAGACAGGTCAGGGATAAAGTTATTGAGAAATTTAAAGCAGGCTTAGGCTACAAAAAGATTTCCCAAGCCTTGAACATCCCACGGAGCACTGTTCAAGCGATCATTCAGAAATGGAAGGAGTATGGCACAACTGTAAACCTACCAAGACAAGGCCGTCCACCTAAACTCACAGGCCGAACAAGGAGAGCGCTGATCAGAAATGCAGCCAAGAGGCCCATGGTGACTCTGGACAAGCTGCAGAGATCTACAGCTCAGGTGGGGAAATCTGTACATAGGACAACTATTAGTCGTGCACTGCACAAAGTTGGCCTTTATGGAAGAGTGGCAAGAAGAAAGCCATTGTTAAAAGAAAACCATAAGAAGTCCCGTTTGAAGTTTGCCACAAGCCATGTGGGGAACACAGCAAACATGTGGAAGAAGGTGTTCTGGTCAGATGAGACCAAAATGGAACTTTTTGGCCAAAATGCAAAACGCTATGTGTGGCAGAAAACTAACACTGCACATCACTCTGAACACACCATCCCCACTGTCAAATATGGTGGTGGCAGCATCATGCTCTGGGGGTGCTTCTCTTCAGCAGGGACAGGGAAGCTGGTCAGAGTTGATGGGAAGATGGATGGAGCCAAATGCAGGGCAATCTTGGAAGAAAACCTCTTGGAGTCTGCAAAAGACTTGAGACTGGGGCGGAGGTTCACCTTCCAGCACGACAACGACCCTAAACATAAAGCCAGGGTAACAATGGAATGGTTTAAAACAAAACATATCCATGTGTTAGAATGGCCCAGTCAAAGTCCAGATCTAAATCCAATCGAGAATCTGTGGCAAGATCTGAAAACTGCTGTTCACAAACGCTGTCCATCTAATCTGACTGAGCTGGAGCTGTTTTGCAAAGAAGAATGGGCAAGAATTTCAGTCTGTAGATGTGCAAAGCTGGTAGAGACATACCCTAAAAGACTGGCAGCTGGAATTGCAGCAAAAGGTGGTTCTACAAAGTATTGACTCAGGGGGCTGAATAATTACGCACACCCCACTTTTCAGTTATTTGTTTGTAAAAAATGTTTGGAATTATGTATGATTTTTGTTCCACTTCTCACATGTACACCACTTTGTATTGGTCTTTCACGTGGAATTCCAATAAAATTGATTCATGTTTGTGGCTGTAATGTGACAAATTGTGGAAAAGTTCAAGGGGGCCGAATACTTTTGCAAGCCACTGTATATCAGATAGAGCAGATTATAAAACATTTTGTATATTACAAAAGACTTGTGTGAGCATATTACTGTACCCCTAGAAAACAAAATAGTGTCACCCACCTGACAGTGTTGGTCAGTTGCATTTCTTCGCTCTTTTCCAAGTTTGTAGCTTTTAGTTTAAGATTTACTTCTATTATTTTCAGTAATCTCAAAGTGTCCATTAACCCAATAGTTATCCGCTTGGTATTTTTCCAAATCACATGATTTAGACAGTTGTTTTTTTTATTGTGTACATAAATGTCCAAAATTGTTTTTTTGTAGTGAAAAAAAATAGTTTTTGTAATTTAATTATCACAATTTATTCTGATACATGTTGTGTGTGGGGTATTAACTTGTCTTTGGAGAGGGGCAAAAAGAGAACAGTATTATCACCAGTCCTTTTCCAATACACGTTTGAAAATCACTGTTATTTCTATATATACTGTGCTTGTTAGGTGTTTCACTTTGAGTTCCTTTATTTTCTTTAGTTCCTTTATTTTTTTTTTTTCTCATTAGTCATTTTCATTCCTCTTCATTTTCCTCTGTATTAGTTACATTTTACTTTATTTCTCGTATTAGGATTGTTGTTTTGCGAATTGAGTTCTGCTTAGTGTTTAGATCTTTCCATGTTTTTCTACTTCTTTTTCTGTTACCCTTAAGTGTTATTTCTAGTTTACTTAGATCCTATTTTCTTATTTATGCACCCCCGCGATACATCTTCAATCTCACGCGTTAAAAGAATAGTGTGGTCCACTGTATCAAAGGCAACCCTGTCACCGTCTGTGCATCATAGTATAATCCGAAATCATTTAAAATTTTCAAAAGAGCCATCTCAGTGCTGTGGTTCATCCTAAAACCAGATTGAAATTTCTCTAGGAAATTATGAACTTTAATAAAATTATTAGGTTGAAATAAAACAAGCAGTTCTACAAATCTGCTTAAAAATGGTAAGTTAGATACTGGTCGAAAGTTATTATAATTATTAAAATCTGAGTTGCTCTTCTTTAGCAGGGGCCTCACCACTGCCCCTTTAAAGGCAGCAGGAAAGACCCCTGTCTGAAGGGAGCAATTCATCAAGGTTAAAATCTAATCTCTAAAAGATAAACAAAAAATGGCTTAAAAAAATGAAGTGGGAATCGGGTCCAAAAGACATTTGGTGGGCCTCACTGAGGAGAGAACTTTGTCAAGAATCTCAGCTTGTACTAAGACAAAACTGTCCAGCATCTCCTCTAGTAAAGACACACGCTCAGATTTGTTAATGTTATTACTTAATTATTGCTTTCAACTTCAAGTATCTGCATTTGGGTTCTATCTGCTCCACATCATGACAGGGCTGTGCAAGATATGATTTATTGTTCTCATCCAGTCTAAGAATTTAATTTGTTATACCAGTATGGGATTTTCATGAGATTCTTCTTTAGAGATAATCATAGAATCTTATATTAATTTGTAATTTCATTTGCATTCTTTTCAACCAGCTCCATAGCTAGAGTTTTTATTTTTAGTTCTCTTTTCTTATGTCCTATTCTCTGTGCTCACAACCACAATGTCTTATTATTGTTGAATTCCCAATAAAGCTGCTCTCATTCACACGTTTGTTGTTTGTCATCAGACAAAAGATAACATCTGAAATTTTGATTGAAAAGCAGTCCAATGAAATTACATTTTTAGTCCCAGTCACTTTCATGGCACTGGTATGCTAATATGCTCCACTTTATTAAAATCCTGTTTTTTTTTCTGTCAGAGTGCCTTGTGATGAAATCCCCACACATAAATTAAAGACATATTTACTTGCATTTTCAGATATTCTTCCATGAACAATTATTGAAGAAAAAGTTGCAAAAAATGCACAAAGATGTTTTCTCAACTTAATGGTGCTTTAGTTTTTCGCCGGCAGGAATTCTAAGACCTGGATTCACTATGCAGCTTTAGCATACCTTTGCCCGGTGAATGCAAAACCAGACACAGAGGCACATGTTACCTAAATGTTTTGTTTGGAAGATAAGAGCATGAGCCTTCAGTCTTTTAGAAGATGTATTCCTTTTATTAATGAAGGGTCCAAGCAAAGGTTAAATGTCTGACACAGATGGGGGTGTGACAGCCTAATCACACGATGGAAATAACTAGCTAGATCAGACCTGGGGATTTAACATCTGGTTAAATGTCCTAGACTGGCTTGTGGGAGACAATAGAACATTTTAAAATAACCCTGGACATTGTTAGCTTAAAATACTAATTAAGATATGTTTTTTTATATCCAACTTTTGTTTTGAAAGAGACTGATGTTGTTATCCTTTTTAAGCAATGTGGGTACCACTGCTGTTCTTGCTAAAAACATATGTTGTGGATATTAATCATATTGAAAACTACCATTTAAAATGTAACGCTTTTGCTTGTTATTTCCAATTGGCACAAATACACATTTTGAACACTAATAAGATAAATCTAACTGGAGTAAAAGCTCACTCCTGACACGGATAATAGAACCCATGATGCTAACGCTTTCGGAGGCAATAATATCACAATCTAATTTCATATTATAGTGCAGCCCTACTCTTATGTACTGAAGTCAAATGTATTTCTGTTTGTGGGGAACAGATTGCTGTTTTCAGGGATTACGGCTTTAATTAACATTATCTAAGTAAACATACTGTGAAATATAAAAATGTATGCATTTTGCATGGTTTCCCATTTATTTTAAAAGAAATTATTCATAGAAAGATAATAAAAAGTTTGAGAGCCAATTTAAAGCTACAACAATCCCTATTTCAAGTTTGCTAGTTAAAATACGTGCTCATTTGAACACGTTTGTGCACATTAAAGGAGATTAAGGTTTGCGATGCCAGTCCTATGCAGGCACATGAGAAAAACATTTTAAACAATCAGATGTTACCATGAACTCAAATAAGCAAAGACTGTCACGTTAGCTATAATTGCTGAGTGTGCATACAAACTCTGCTGTGAAACATTCGGAGCTCTTCAAATGAGAGCAGTGTAAGAACAGATAAGTGTGTTTTGGGATTTGCTCTTAGCAAACTAATTAAGTACCAGACCATGTGAGGCAGGCATCAGGGTATTTAGGCTCATTTTTTGATTAAGTGAAAAATCAAACAAAGTAATTGTTTTGAATAAAGCATATGGCAGTGTTGTTGTCCATGCTTATCAACAGATTATCTTGCACAACAATCATTTATAACTGCAGTTCTATCTGATAATTGTAATCATGTCTTCCTTTGGTAATATAAAGAGAAACAATGATTGTTTAGAAATAAATCTAATATAATTTACCCTCTTGCCCTACTTCTTTGACAACATCTCACATTGCATGTGTCAGTTGTCACCAGCTGACAGCAGGCTGAGTTTCTCCAGCTCCATATGTGTCCGCCTTTCCTTTTTCCTGAGCGAGATGTGGTTCACCTTTTGCCATCAGCTGCCTGCCTGGCTCAACCCAACCCAAAAGTCTTTTGATGTGACACTTCACATCTATACCTCAAAGCTGTGAAATCTCAATTCTCTGATAAGAGAAACCTCAATTTGTCAGAAGATACTATTTATAGATCTTACAGAGATAGAACTGGATAAACTGCAATAATTCTTAACAAGCACTTAGGGACCATTGTCACAATTGTGTGAAATAGAAGTTGTGCCGGCCCAGTCAAGTTACCTGAAACAGATGGATGAGGAAGTGGATTTGAAAGAGTGTACGGCAGCATTTTTCCTCTACTGCATCAGAAACTGCCCAGCTTCCTGTTTGATCTCACTCCTCATGAGGATTGGAACTGTTTAAATATCTGAGTCCAACCCATTTTTGTGGTTTTTGACAGTCCACTTAACTGTAAAAATGCAGACACATCCATATGTGCTGAAGCAAAACATTACCTAATTAGGACTGGAACATTTTTTCATCAACTAAATATGAGAAGATGGCAGCTTTAAACTCTCAACATTCTTCAGCTAATGTCAATTTAGATGCTAAGTCAACAGAAAATCTTCAAAAATGTTAAATTAAGAGGAGCACACGGATTAGACTTCATTGATCAGTTCTTTATAGAGCAAATTCAGGCATCTAAAGCAGTTTTTAGCGTTTATCCTGCAGGATTGCAGTGAAAGATGCAGACATAGGAACTGGCTGGGACCAATATATTCTGCTTTTTTATTCATCATGTTGTCAAAAATACAATTTTTTCTTACCCAGTCTTACCCATTGATTCTGTACATGCATCATCACCCCACCCTTCCTATACGTCACTAAAAGCAAAAGCTGAAAACAAGAAAGTCAAAGAATTAAAAAAGTATTTTGTTATGCTGATATATCTACATCTAAAATGCTGCAGTTACACAAAAGCAATTTATATTCATCTTGGCTTTGAGTCAAGAGAGCACAAACGAAGTATATTTAAAATAGTGTCTTGAAGAAATGCCACTTGAAAGGAAATGGAGTAGAAGAAGAGAGTAATACATCTGCCAATAATAGACTCTGAAGTCAAATATGAATTTTAAAGCATGTCTGACTGAGTCATAGTCACTAAAATTTATTTCCTCTCATGAAGTTAATATTACCAAGACTTTAAATTCAAAACCTTCAAATGCCATCAAATCAAAATGCTCATCATTCACACTCCTACACAGACATTTAATTTCACTTTGGGTGAGATGTACTTATGTAAATTAAAGTAATTTACACATATTAATATTTTAATACATTATCTGGATGATGGCTTCCTCATGTCGTCCAGATGAATAGCAGCCAGATGGTAAAATAGATGAATAAAATAATGAAGAGTCTAATGGTGCCAGAAATGTTTATCCCTGTTTATGAGAATATAAAGTGATAAAGTGGTCCTCACATTTCACATTTAAAACAAACAAACAAGCTGCCAAACACCAACTGTCTTCACAGCTTGGAATTATGAATTGGTGTATGAATAACATGCTGAGTAATGTCATGTGAAATAAGCACTTTTTGAAAGTTTTTACTTGTGATATTACACCATTTAAATTGATGAACAGAACCCAGAAGTAAAAGCTAAAATACATCAACAACTACAAAAGCTACTCAGATAGTGCAGATATATGCCAAGGCAGTTCAGAAAATTTCATCAATAGCCGTCTATAATGTTTTGAGTTGTGTTGCTAAAAGAAAAACAAACCCTGGCAAAAACATAACCTCCTTGGAGGTGGTAATGAGTTCTGTGCTTAAAAATGTATACATTTAAGTAAAAAATGAAATGCTACAAATATTCAAATCCATCCATCCATTATCTGTACCTGTCCATCCTATGTAAGGTTGCAAGGGGGACTGGTGCTGATGTCCAGCAGTCATGGAGCGAGAGGCAGGGTACACCCTGGACAGGTCGCCAGTCCATCGCAGACATTCAATTCTCTGCTCTTAAATATGTCTCAGAGCTAAATAACTAATCCCAACCAGGGCCTTCCTACATTGAGTTTGCAGGTTCTCCCTGTGCACGCCTGGGTTAGCTCTCCAGGTACTCAGGCGTGCTCCTGCAATCCAAAACATGTCTGTTTGTTTTGTGCGTCTCTGTAATGGACAACTTTCAATGGACTGGCAACCTAATAGTGTTGTCAAACGGAGGGGACTAAACAGTTTTCCAATTCATCACAAGACCACACACGGCAAAACAATATTGTGATCACACACAACCTCTGGTGGACAGGCAGACTTAATTTTCTTTTAAATTTAAATATTTCTGAAACAAAATATGCTTCGTTCAATACTCTTAAAAGGCTTATTGGGAAAAATGACATGTAATTCGTTTGTAATAGGTTGCAAGTGGAAAATATAAAAAAATGGCAGGCAGAAATTATCTCATTCCAATAGGTTTAGATGTAGGACTGTTTGTGCTTCCAACTTCTGGTAAGACAGCAGCAGCTGCAGCAAAGCGTTTTGTTTTTGTAGCTAATAGTATGTAATGAGCCGCAGTTTTGAAGTAACTAGTTTCCATTAGAGGATTGTTCCTGTTAGCAATGGATCATTCTCCATCAGTTGCCAACAGATGCAGAATCAAGACAAATGTGGCACCCAGATTGGGGGGAATTAGTGAAAACTCTGTGTGGTTGCTCCTTTCACTCTGTCAACAAAAGGCCCACAGAGGAAAAATCTTACCACATGTTACGATTTGGCTGTGACTTTCCAGAGACAAAATGACAGCTTCTGAAAAGGAATAACAACACAGCTGAGATGATATCCGATATGATTTTAGGTTTACAAAAACACAAGAAACAGGCTACATGGAGATGAAACCAGTTGTAGCAGCAAAGATATTTCATCAAATAGGTGTCTCATCCACAAGGAGTGGGCGTCTCAGGACACCATAAACGATCATGTCTGAAATCGAGCCCCAGAGTGGAAAAAGCTCACAATTCAGTTGTCTCCGTGATTATTAGCTCTCCGGCATTTATTCTGAGTGGATGACGTTGCTGCCCCATTACTATATTTAATGAACATGTGCAATTCTGTGATAAAGTAAACAAACATGGCGCCGTACAGTGTTGCAGTCCTAATAAAGCAAATTCTGACCTTATTATGGATCCTAGAATATGATTTACTCTCCCTCTTCTATCACCAGCAGCAACAAAGTGATCCAGAGAACCACGGACACCATCTGCTTTTGACTAAAGCTGTCATTTGAAGCAAGATTTGTCGTGTTTGCCACCAGGATGACTGCGCATGCTCAGTGTTCTTTTCTGTGTTTTTCTGGCAGTGTCACAGTGCCACTGTGGTGCCCACCATGTGTGGTTACATATGGTACCTTCGAGCTGTCCTCGGAACTCGTTTTTTTCTAGATAAGTTAGCCGGAAATGACGCAATAAACTCGTTTTTCCAAGCTGCGAGCTCGTAAGTTTCAGAGGACCCAGAGATTCCACATTTAAAGATGACTGTGTCCAGTACTACCTTTCGTCTTTATTTTTCTCTTATTTATATGTTCTGTTTTCATTCTGTTTGCTATGTAAGTAGCACCGAGTACTTGTTATTGTTGTTATTGATAATTACGTTGTTGCTAATATGAAAACTTGCAAACGTTGCCGCCAAAATTGGTATTTATGGTTTTTACTGTTACTGGTGTGTATGTTTTTACATTTGAGTTGTTATTTTTTCTGTTTGTATGTGGCATATCTGTAAAAGGTCATGCGTCCATGTTTTCTGAGTTGGTTCAGCTGAAACGCAAAACGAGCTCATTACGTCATTTCCGGGTCAGAAATTCTGAGTTCTGAGGACAACTGGAACGCACCAATAGTTTTTATTTGGTAATATTCAGAGGTGGAAGTAACAGATTACAAATACTCACGTTACTGTAATTAAGTAGATTTTTTAGGTACTTGTACCTTTAAGAGTATTTTTTCATGTGTGTAATTTTAATCATACTCAAGTACCATTTAGTACTGAATACGCCAACAATTTGCACCTCCAGGTCACCATACTTTTATCCACATCTTTGTAGTCAATAAGGTCGTCAGATCATGATTAATTGGCGCCAATTAATGTAAGAAGTAATGAAAAGTCAACTCCGCTGCAGCAGCAGTTACAGGTTTCTGGAGGCGACATACGTAGACGGCAAAGAAGTGTGAGGCAGAGAAGAGGAGCAGAGAAGCCAAAATGGAGACAGAAGACAACACTGTAAACAGTGAAAATGATAAAGAAAAGACGTAGGACGAGTCCGAGTGCCCATGGCCGTACCTGGAGGATTTTTTTCATGGAAAAGAGGGAAAGAAGGACACAGCATTCAGATGCACTGCAAACATTTTTTGACCTCCCCGATCATATCAGCTTATAAAACTTCAGCGACTAATCTGAAAAAAACACATTACGGTAAGATGTTTTAAAACTGTACTTGTATGATATTGCTTTCTTATTTTTCATGTGTTTTAAGTTTATTAGTTTGGCTAAGATAAGTCTGCAAAGATATTGTTGCTGCTATTGGTTTGCCTGGGAGCTAGCTAATGTGCGCTCGTGGGTGAAAGCATTATTTAATTATAATTTTTTAGAAATGTTTCCTAAATATAGGCTAGTATGACACTTATCTGCCTGTTGTTTGCAGTGTATTGTATAAGTTTAAACTGTTCTATGCAGGTTCAAAAACATATGTGCCATTCTTTTAACAAACAGAATGTTTGCTTTGTCTACATTTCTTTACAAAACAATTTCCTTCGTGCATTTTTTCTTTACATTGTTCATCTGAGAAATGTGCTTTGAACGTAGATATTTTATACAAGTGAATTGAATCAAATGTCTGCTATTGACGATGTCTGCTATTGCAATAAAACATTAAACAACCGTTAAAAAGTAATTAATACTCTGAGTAGTTTTTGAGAAGGATACATTGTACTTTTACTTAAGTATTTTTTTAACACCAGTACTTTTATTTGTAATTGAGTACAATTTCAACAATGTAACAGTACTTGTACTTGAGTACAAATCTTCAGTACTGTTTCCACCTCTGGTAATATTTAGTATTTTGGGAAAATAGAGAGACAGCAATATGAATGTGAGACGTGTAGTACTGATTTTCACCACAAGATGGCAGCACACATGAGACGGCTTGAGGCGCTCTGTATTCTACTTCCTGCAATTCGGGAGTAACAGAAGGCCAAAACAACGAAAAATTAACGTCCCGTCTCTTCTATTACTTTTCTAGTTGGTACAATGTCACCAAACACAAGACCTACTTATGTTAGGAGTATACATGATAACTCACGTCATATATCTTGAGAGCCTGCGCTAGAATGTAGTTTTATAGAATTGAGAATGTGCATAGTGTTGACATGCGCTAATGCGCAGCTTAGCAGCGTGCTCAGTCCTTGAACTTAAAGTCAGTTTGTAGTTTATATTTGGGTCGCTGTACACCTAAGTCCAACCCCCCACATAAATGTATTTATTGAAAATGTTATTGTAAATGTAGAATGGTTCCTGAAGAAAAGGTGAAAAACGAAGTCATGTGTTGTAGCGTAATCCTGTCCATGCCTATGTTTTATAACATACTAGAACAACTAATTATATAGAGAGTACTAAATGCAATTGTATTGATTAACTACAACCAGTTCTAAAGAAGATAAAAGATATTGTAATAGATTCCAGGAGGTGAAGATGATGTAAAAGCACACAGATGTAAATGTGATGTACATTTTATTGTTTATTGATGAACATCAATCCTTCCCCAAATTAATATTGTAAACTGTCAGCAGTGATCGTCCTGGCCAATATTTGCTACACCATCAGTGGGCTGGGCATATGTACTGCAGCATTTTAAGTCAGTTAGTATGAATTCATGTGGACAAAGGTTTGAATTATTGTGCTGCAATTTTGACAGACTCTGTTTTTGAAATTTTACCCGTTTTGTCTCCATGTAGAGCAGGCCATAGTCATGATTAATGATTGATAATTCACCACTGCCTGAAATCTAGTCTTTTCATCCCTGGGCACATTCTCTGCCTAAAGCAGATAAGCGCCATTTCAAATGTTAAAATGTACTATTAATAAGCTCTCTTTGATTAAAAAAACCCATTAAAAACACTATAGCAATATTACATTCCATTACAGCTTTGACTCTGTTCTTTGACCATAGTAGTTAAGTTGATAAGACAGATTAAAATACTTTTAGAAGTATTCATAGGCCATTTCTTCCTTTCATCTTCCAAATATTTGAAAGATCGAGGAGCAGCTATGATGATATCACCCATTCAAAGTTTAAAAGGTGATAATGCTTTTATTTTGTCATCGCATTGATATTAAAAATGTGTTAAATATACATTCTTCAGATGCTTTGAGATCGAACACCAATTGAAAGGGGAGCAAAATATGTCAAATCTCTTCACGCACAAGCACAATGAAGATGTGGCATAAGCAATCTGTGTGCCTCCTAAATCAAAAATGTCTCCCTACCAGTCTGCATCCAGAGTAAGAAACAGTTGTGCATGCTGATGGGGGCAGTATTAACCACTACTTCCATTACTGCGTCAGGCTTCAGCTCGAAGAGATTCCCCAGATCTAGGACGCTATGCAGCAGACCTCGGCAACTTGGCTATACTTTTTATAACATGCATATTTTTTAGAGAGAACGTCAAAAGAAACAAAGAAAACCCATTCGTCTTTCACTTGTAGGTATAAATGCTCAATTTGCTCCTTATTATAACCCAAGGGGTGAACATTACTAGAAAAAAGCATTGGTGTACTTGTTTAATGCTGTTCAGCTCTAAACTGTGCCTGGGTCATGGTTCTACTGCCCAGCCTCTCTAAGCACCCTACATTCTGTAAATCTCTACTCAAAAACTGGCTGCCATATAATTCTCCCTTAACAGCAAGATCTTCATTGTATTCCAATCACCATCAGAGGTCATTCTAATCTCTGCTGAAAATGGAAAAAAACCTGCTTCGTAGTACAGGGAACCAAAAAAATAAAAATAAATCCTGGAGTAATAAAGGCCACTGTGTACTTGGGCTCTGCAAATCATAGAACCTTGTTTTGAGTTTTGACATTTCTTTATGTTTTGCACAATTTTATCTGACCAAATTATTGTATCCCCATCTCAGTGTGGCTTCTTTGATTTTGTAGTAGGGATAACAAGATCTAAATATGTGCTTTGAAAATGCCATTGTGTACTACAAGACAAGCTAAGTTACCCATTGAACACAACATAGTACTACCGAAAAGTAGTGTGCACCTTGTATCTGTACCACAGTTAAACACTTTGCATCATGTACCTGTCAGTGAATAATATAAAATAATTCAAGCTCAAGACAGCAGTATTTTTCAGCTGGATGTTTATAGTATTGAATACTGCCAGTATGATAGCTTATGCCTGCAGAGACTGTACTTTATAGTTAATTATATCATCCCTGCCTTAAGAACACTGTTTCAAAGTTATTATTGTGAAGCAGCTGTTGGTTTAAATTGTAATTCTATCAGTCAGCACTCATAAATCAGAATAGGAGGATGTAAAAGGAATAACAGTGATGACAATGACTTATCCTTTAGTGGGATGTTATAATGAAAGCAGCAAGCTGGCATTTTCATCTTTCATATTACTTTGGCAACCCATTATTATTGTGTTATTGCCACAGTCTGTTGTTGGACTTCCTGTTTCCCAAGATAGACAGCTTTCTTTATGGTAATCAACAGAAGTGGAATTAAACAGCTGGATAGAGAAGTGTATTTAACTTTATCTTACTCTTATTTTAGTTTTCAATATCATTTATCTTCCTGTCTGTCTTCAAGCAAATTTATGTGGGGACTCAACACAGCCGTGGAGGTGTTTGGAAACTGAATTGAGTAGCTGGTAATGTACACATTCTTCAGTAGATTTTCAAATTTCAGAAGATTTATTTATTTATTTAAGCAGTAAAATACAGGTGCATTAGCTTTTGCTTGGTGGCAGTGCTGACAACAGGTACCTCTGACTCCATCTCAGTGTTCCTTATTGTATTGAGAGGCTGCAAGATGATATAACTAAATCCTCTGCCTTGAAAATCTTTCATTATTTGTGCTTATTAAAGGTCAGGAGCTAATTCTATAAAAAAATCATTGTATTCTTTTTATAAGGTTGTCTATAAGGATGCAAGGATTTTTTTACCATTTTACCTCGTTTTCATACTATAGAAGTGAAATGTATAAATTATTTTTAATTCAATTTACTTCAACTCCAAATACCATGCCATCATCATTTTGAACCTTATACCCTTGTCACTCAATTGTGTATCTGCCTTATGTATGTTGTGGAACTATATGTTTAGTTTTCCTATGAATAACTATTACTTATAAGTGTGAAACGGAATTATTAACAAAGTTAATAATTTAGATCTGAATTATCAAGTCAGAGCACCACCTGATTTTTAGGAAACAACGGCCAAATAACTTTCAGTTTCTGTCAAATTTAGTTTTATGAATACTTGCCCAGTGAGGAGTGGTATTATAGAACCATAGATTAAGGAGTGAGTTTGTGCACTGTTCTTAAACAGCAAGTCCTGCACACATATGCTGGATAAACACAACAACTTTTCTCACAATATTAGAATGTGTTAACAAAAAATATAACTCAACTTCCATTTACAATATTTCAGTCCACAAACTCTTTAACTAGACCAGTAGCATTTAACTAACTACGATGTAAAATGAAAAGAATAAAGAAAACTAATGAACTACAAAAAAGTAAAAGGAACAAAGAATAATAAAAATCAATAAATAGAAAGATGCAATTAAGAAGAATGAGATTGCAATGATGTCAGAACTACGCAGAGACTTAGAGCAGTTCTGTTTTATTCAGACAGGATGGAAAGTTAACAGCTGCAGAACCTGGAAAGGGCAGGAGAAGGTGAAGGCTGGTCGGATAGGTAGACAAGGAGCAGACAGGACTGATCAGAGACAACCTCGACTGACGTGGAGTCAATGCTGAGGAAGGACCAGATGACTGAACAAGGAGGAGGTGAGTGAGGGCTTCTTAAATATGGAGGTTCAGCGGCTGAACTTCAGCCAATGTTTGAGCAGGTGAGAAGTAGCACAGGTGGATCAGGAGGAAGTTGATGGCTTCCTGACAGATCTATGCTAATCAATGAAACAGTCATAACTGTAAACGGTTTTGGCAAGTAACTTAGAAAGCAAAATAATGTTCAGCTAAAGCCTAGTTTATACTTGTCTGTCAGTGGAGGTGCGGAGACATGCAGCACCCAATTTTTTAAATATCCGTCGGACGCAACGAAAATGCACGTTTTTGATTGGTCAGCCCAAGATCATTTCACCAGAACGGTGCTCTATAGTCGATGTAATTAGTTGTCAATGCTGTTTTTGGACACTAGATGCTTTACATTGCCAGGCCAGTTCATGTAATATCTCTTTTGGCAATTTTGAACACAAGGAGGTGTAGAGAACAACAAAACAGACCGCTGTGTTTGTTTTACATGCGTTTTCAGAGTATTCTATGAGCACTTCTTGTAAAAAGCTTTCCAGCTGAATGAAAACTCACTCTGTCGGCCATTGCTCCTTGAGTGGATTTGCGTTTACAAGCTGAAGGAAATAAACTGTCGTCGGCCAGAGACATCTCTGCAATGTTAGGAAGACATGTCAGAAAAGGTCAACAGACCCTGCTGTCCTAGTTGGGAATTGCTATGCAACAATGGAGAAGTATAAAAGGAAAACGTCTCAGTCAATATGTCTCTGTGTGAGTGCAAACCTGCTAATAGAGAAGTATAAACTAGGCGCAACCATTCAAAGCGTTCTATCATTACCAGAACAGAACCATCTCAAACAAAAACTGTCTTTTTACATCCACAAGGGTTCAACTGATGTACCCCCCAAAAATACTCTACAGCAACTCTTACAGACCTTCACAATACCCTTCCTTGTGTGTATTACTCATAAGGTTTTATTGCAACTATCAACATGCTCAGATTAGCCAAAACTACATAGCGCCCTTACATAGGTGTAAGCTTTTGATTGACATTTTAATTGCTCTTCAGTCATTGGCTGATGGGTGAAAGTACCTTCCCCTATTCTTACATAAAGTATGTGGCTCACACCAATCGTGGGGCAGTATAATGGTAATTGACACGTCAAATAGCCAATGGAATTCTATAAATGCAAATATCTCACATGAGGGGTGAACTTTATCTCAGGACTTGTAACTTTTGCATGCGTAAAATTACTAATTCAACACAGATGTTGGAGTATTACACACAGTTACACACCAGAAGGAGATACTTTCAGCAATATGGCAAAACACACTTTAAAAACGAAATACAGCCCAGAGGAAGCCAATGAGTTTTTTTAAGAAGAGACTAATAGAATTCTGAAGAGTTTTCTTCAAGCAGAGGGGGACAGTGACTGACCTGTTGTCAGAAAAACATGTGCAGAATACTAATTTTTTGGTTCATTACTGTCAACTTAGGTGTTGGTAAAGGCATTACGTCAGGCTGTAGACCCAGTGTGTTTTCCAGTCTACCACTCTATGCTAAAGCCCCTTTTAAAGTATGCATCTTTTGAAAATAAATAGGTGGAGAAAATTTCTAATTTTCTAGGGTATCAAAGATCATATTACTCGATAACAATAGCCCTTAGGCAGATTCAGACTACTGTGGGGGAACCTTCAAAGTGTTTCCTTTCAAAGAGACCCCAACCATGCCTCTACTCAAAATGGTTCAAAAAGAGCTTTAATTTTAATTTGGGTATCTGGAATTTTAAGGAGTTGATAACCAAGATTTGTTTTAAAGACATTGGAATAAACCAAATTAGCTTTAAAACTAATTAAGATAAGCTTTAAGATTCAGTTAATAAAATCAATTGGTATGTGCTTAAACAAACATTCCACAATGCAAAATAAAATGGAAAATAAAGCATTATTTTAATTAAGTAATATTTAAAAAATATTTTTGCAGGATTAGAAATCAATGCCCTTTAGACTACTGATTTCAAATGTTGCATTAAGTAGCCATCACAGTGAGTGACTAAGAAGGACCTTAGAACTGATATAAATTCACAATTTGGGCTACAGGTGGCAGGCCTAATGATGTGACATCTGGAATTGGCGGCTCAGCTTGGCAGCAAAGAAAATTAGCAAGGCGGCACCATAGCAACCCTTTTTCATCCCACATGTACTACTAATACCACTAGAAAAAGCTGTGTTGTAAACACAGCAATATGAAAAAAAAGTTGGTTTCTTGGTTGCATCCAAGCATCGTATTGGAGATTGTGAGAATAATACTATTAATATAGCCAGCATTGTTCTTTGTGCTACAATGTGGATTCTAATGATCCTTCTTAGCCAACAGTCTAACGCACAAAAAAGTATCTGGTGCACATGAAAAAACAACATTTTTTTCCCCATGTTCCCTTAGGGCAGTGGTTCTCAATTATTTTCTGTCATACCCCCTAGGGAACATACATTTCTTCATGCACTCCCCCTGAATTTAAATACTATTCAGAACCTGATAATATTTAATTATTTATCTGTCCAAACCACTGGCACCAGCATTCTGGATACAATCTTCTGATTATCGAAACAGATTAACAAAATGAGCCGCAATAATTTCAATTTTAAGTTGTTGCAGCTCATTTTATTGTTTTAAGTCTTAACACTATTTTTAAGTTCAGTTTATTAACTTAAATGTTAACTCTTTAAGCGCCAGTCGCAAAATTGTGAAAAGCAACATTCCTGCATTTAACAAGCCACAGCTGCAAATATTATCCCACATGTAGTTACTACTTTACACCAAGAGATGCCAGACATCTATAACTTCAATCTGAGCAACATTTGTGGGTATGTTATGGAGATTTTTGGAGTATTTAACGGTTGAAAACTGCCCGCAACTCGGGGAGTCATAGTAACAGTCAGAGAGTAGAGAGTGAATTGTAGAGAGAAAACTTACCATGCCGAGAGGTCTGTTCACCGTTGACTAAGCACTTCGTCAAGTTATTGCGGATTTAGATTCTGAGGAAGAATATTCACTTTCTGATGAATATATCCAGTCATCCAGCAAGACAGAAATTGTTTCAGTGCGTAGCGACAGCCTGTCTGTTCACCATTCTAATCCACTGGACGCTTATAATGGGCTCGACGCACAGCTTCAGCTTGTCCGGGGTGGGAGGACGGGATGGGGAGCCGATTGCAGTGGGGCTCAAAACACCGCAGCTGCTTCCGATAGCCATGACAGTACATAAGCAGCACATATAGCATTCAATGCTTTGCTTCAATGGAGAAGGGCAGGGGGAGGCGCTAGCAGAGGGGCTCAAAACACCGATGCTTCTTCAGTGCGCAGCAACAGCGAGCCTGTTAGCCATGGGTCTCCACAAGCACCACATATCAGGTCCGATGCTTTGCTCCACCATGTCCGGGGTATGAGAACGGGACGGGATGGTGGTAGTAGGGGTTTTTAAAACACCGCTAATTGTTACAAAGGAGGCAAGTGTGTAAAAACCCGTGGAAATAGGAGCAGACGGGGAAGAAACTGCGGGAGATAATCCACTGCTAATATTCCAATTCAATTCAGTTTATTTATATAGCGCCAATTCACAACAGATGTCATCTCAAGGCACTTAACAAGAAGTCATTTCAATACATTTATACAAACATTCCAATCAGTTAAAAAGTTTCCTATTTAAGGAATCCCAGCAGATTGCGTCAGTCATTGGCGTGAGGTTGGGCAGACTTTCCAACCACAGCAATCCTTCAGCAATCCCTCATACTGAGCAAGCATGTAGCGACGGTGGAGAGGAAAAACTCCCCTTTAACAGGAAGAAACCTCCAACAGAACCAGGCTCAATAGGAGAGGAGTAGCAGAGGAGGCAGCAGGGCTGTAGGCCTACATGATCCTGTTGTAAATGATGATGATGGCTGGGTTAGCTTGGGAGATGAGGAACAGTACCACAAGTCGATCAGGCATTTTGATGAGCCTGTAGGGTATTGTGGAGACAGGGATCTGTCAAGTTCTGAGCCCATTGATTTCCTGTCAGTTTTTCTGAGTAACAAATTCTGGAGGCTCATCACAAATGAAACTAACAGATATGCCCACCAGTTTTTAGAGCATGAAGTACTAAAATCAAACTCCAGATTCCATGACTGGTATGCTGTTACTGTCCCTGAAATGAAAGCCTTCCGTTCACTTCATTTGTGGATGGGGCTTGTGGAAAAGCCTGATATTGAGGATTATTGGTCAGGGTTTTGGCCAACTCACACACCTGGCTTTGGCAAAGTGATGACTAGAAACAGATTTGAGGTCCTCCTTTCTTTCCTTCACTTTGTAAACAATGATGAACATGTTGAGAGGGGTCAGCCAGGTCACGATAGACTGTTCAAAATGTGTCCCATAATCAATATGATTATTCCTAATTTTTCAGCTGTCTATGGTCCACAGAAGGAACTTTCCTTGGATGAAATGACAATTGCATTCAAGGGAAGGTCAATGTTGAAGCTCTACAACCCCCAAAAACAGACAAATATGGATAGAAAGCATTTGTCTTGAGTGAGGCCAGATCAGGTGATGTTTTACAGTAGTCCATCTACACTGGACAAAATACACATGATGAGGAAAATGTAGGTGCCACACATCTCATTGTTCGTCAGCTGATGGCCCCATACACAGGGAAAGGGCACGAGGTATATATGGACAGCTTTTACTCGTCACCAGGCATAGTTAGTGAGTTAGCAGCTAACGAAACTGGTATGTGTGGCACTGTGAACTGCAACTGGAGAGGAATGCCAAGCGGCCTGAAACCAGCCCAGCTGCCGCTGAGAGGAGGAAATGACCCAGTGTTCATGCGACAGGATAAACTGCTGGCATGTGCATGGCATGACACTCTGCTGTCCACCATTCATGCCAACACATGCGCAAAGAAACGTGCATGTGTTGGTCAACTGCTGAGATGAGCTGCTGCTGAGATCTCGCGAGAGCTGTGCGTAAGTAATATGGCGGTAAACTGGTAAAACAAACAAACTCGGGTAAAAACAAACCATAACATTTGAGCCAAATATAGCAAACGTTTAATTATAATAACCATTATTTTGTATTTCTCCATAAACAAACTGGACGAGGAAACCTTGCACAGCCTGGAAAGCTACTTGGACGAGTGCTTTGACAACATTGTTATGGGCAAGCCACAGAAACCCACCTTTGCTGTGCCGACAAGCACACCATCACAAAAACGCACTCGTTCTGAGGCCAGCACCTCCACCATCTCTCCAGAGAAAAGCTACAGCGATGTCCTGGACTCAATAGATAAGAAGCTAACCAGCCTAGACGCCCTTCTGGGCCTGGTTGAGGTTCTCCACAAAGAGTTTCAAGCTCTAAGGGAATCTCTGGAGTTCAGCCAACAACAGGTAGCATCGCTCGCTGCAGAAAACCAAACGCTTAGGGAGAGTGTAAAGAAACTCACCGAGGGGATGACGCAGCTGTCCGGAGAAAGGAAGAGGATGAAAGAAACTATCTTGGATATACAGGCCAGGGGAATGCGGGACAATCTTGTTTTTTCCGGGATCCCAGAACAGGCAGAGGACGACGCTGAATCCACCGTCCGAGATTTTCTCCAACATCAGTTAAAGCTCCCAAGCGACACGGTAAAAAACATCACTTTTCACCGCGTCCACCGGCTCGGAGGTAAGAAGCCCAACAACAGCTGGCCGCGACCTATTGTTGCTAAATTTGAGCATTATAAGCAAAAAGAGCAGGTCAGAGGCCAGGGCAGAGAGCTGCGGGGAACGAATTATAGCGTTAACGATCAATATCCGAAGGAAATCCTGGATAGAAGGCGCGTTTTGTTCCCAATCAGGAAGAAATATATCAGTGAAGGCACCAGAGCTACAGTAGCGGTAGATAAACTGTATGTTAATGGACAGCTGTTCAGGGACCCCCAGCTTACTCCTTGGCTTTATTAGTCATGTAACACTGGTCAGATAAGAGTTGTTTTACCAGTCAACTATAATCTAATGTTAGCACAGCTCTGTAAAGTTGTTTACATCACTCAATGTTGGCGGGGCCAGGTCTAAACACTGGGATACTGGCTCTTTTTTCTTTTCTCATCTTCACATGTCTATCACCAAATGTCTTTGTCACTCATTTTTCCTTCTTTTATCACTCACACACACACAGAATTTTTTCATAACATAACTATTTCTTTCTCTCTCTCTCTCACCCTTCACACCTTCACAACTTTCTTCTATTTTTCTCTTTCTTATATCTCGGCTTTTGGATTTTCAATCAGGCAACCCCAGGCACAAACTAATAATACACCTGTGTTTATCTGTTTCTATGGTGAAATGGACTTTACAACTTTTATCTGAAAACTATGACTACTCTAAGGTTTGTCACGTGGAATATTCATGGAGCTGGCACCAGAGAGAAAAGAGTTAAGATTCTTAACCAGCTTAAAAGATTGAAGGCAGATGTCGTCTTATTACAAGAAACCCATAAATCTACCTCAGCTGCAGATGATCTTAAATCCCCTGAGTTTCCTAATGTGTTTTCTGCATGCTATAACTCCAGACAAAGGGGAGTAGCAATATTAATAAATAAAAATGTAAATTTTACAGTAATAGATACAGTTACAGATCCAGAGGGTAGATTTATTATAGTAAAACTATCTATACATAACCAAAAGTTATGTATTGTCAGTATATATGGTCCAAATGTTGATGACCCCTCATTCTTTCATTCCTTCTTCTCTGTGCTCCTTGAACACATGGATTGCTCACTTCTTCTTGGGGGCGACCTCAACCTTGGTTTAAATGAAGAAATAGACAGGCTCAGCACAGCAGGGACTCAGCGCAGCTGGAAATCTATAGATATAGTCAAACAGTACATGAGCGATTATGGACTTTGTGATGGATGGCGATCACTTCACCCCAATGACAAAAAATATACTTTCTTCTCAAATGTCCACCATTCATATTCTCGACTGGATTATTTGTTAGTCAGCAGCTCACTGTTGACTGACATTTCAGACACTGAGATACACCCTATAGCTGTTAGCGATCATGCTCTCTCTTCTCTAACTTTAGTAAATAAAACAGAAACACCTCAAAGCAAAAATTGGAGATTTAATATATCCTTACTTAAGGATAAAGAATTTATAAAATATTTTGAAAAAGAGTGGGCTTCTTATTTAGAATATAATGACCTCCCTGGTACGTCGCCATCCATTCTTTGGGAGGCAGGAAAAGCTGTGATTAGAGGTAAAATAATCTCATTCTCATCAAATAAAAAGAAAATGGAAAAAAAACGTATTCAGGAATTAGAAGAAACTATTAATTCATTAGAAGCTTCTCTAGAGGAGGGAAGACTAGGCAAAATCCGTAAAGCAAAGCTAGAATTAAATCAAAGTATTAATAAACAGACAAAGTTTTTAATTCAAAGACTTAGGATAGAAAACTTTGAACAAGTTAATAAATCAGGTAGATCTTTGGCTAACCAGCTAAAAATTAATAAAGAAAAAACAACTATATCTGCTATTAAAGATCAGACCGGGAATACAGTATATGATCCTGGAAGAATAAACAACACATTTAAAGAATTTTACAAGGCTTTATACTCACCAGAGATAAATCCATCGGATCATGAAATTGAAATTTTTTTTGATAACATAACACTACCTAAATTATCTGAAAGTCAAGTGATGGCCCTGGATTCACCACTAACAGCGGCTGAACTCCAGGAGGCCCTCCAAGGCATGCCCAATAATAAGGCTCCAGGCCCAGATGGATTTCCAGCAGAGTTCTATAAAGAATTCTGGAATATTCTGGCACCAACATTCCACAGAATGCTGCAGGAAACCAAGGAAAATGGCAGACTCCCACCAAATATGAATTCTGCCTACATTAGTCTTCTACTAAAATCAGGTAAAGACCCTTTGTTTCCTACCAGCTATCGTCCCATATCCCTCATTAATGTTGATCTTAAAATAATCTGCAAAGCCCTCGCAAAAAGGATAGAGAAAGTAACCCCTCTTATAATACATCCTGATCAAACTGGTTTTATTAAAGGGAGACATTCATCCACAAATTCACGTAGACTAATAGATTTAATAGATTTTTCTAACTGTAAAAACATTAAAACTAGTATATTATCTTTAGATGCAGAAAAAGCATTTGATAGAGTTAACTGGAAATTCTTATTTGTAACCTTACATAAATTTGGCTTTGGAAATTCTTTTATAAACTGGTTGAAAATATTATACAGTTCACCAACAGCGTGTATCAGAACAAATAACCAAACATCATCTAGGTTTTATCTTCAGAGAGGTACCAGGCAGGGATGTCCTCTCTCTCCCTCCCTGTTCGCTATTTTTATTGAACCACTAGCTGCAGCGATCAGGCAAACTCACAATATTAAAGGCATAAAATGCAATAACATAGAACATAAAATCAGTCTTTATGCAGATGATGTATTACTTTTTCTCCAGCATTCACAAACCTCTTTCTCTCAGGTAATCGGGTTGATAAACTCTTACTCAAATGTTTCAGATTATTCTATAAATTGGTTAAAATCTACAGTTCTTCCAATCAATTGTTCTGTCCAGAATCCAACTAATACACAACTGCAGTCAGGGAATATTACCTATTTAGGTATCAAGGTCTCACCAAGACTGGCAGATTTAATAACGTTAAACTACATCCCACTTTTAAAAAAAGTGGAAGATGATCTTGCCAGATGGAAATCTCTACCCATATCACTTATGGGAAGGGTTGCTTCAATAAAAATGATGGTTTTGCCCAGAATCAACTACTTATTCTCAATGATCCCAAGTAAACCATCACTAGACTGGTTTATGTCTCTGGACTCCTCTATCTCTAAATTTCTTTGGAAAGATAAACCCCCACGTATCAGCTTAAAAACACTGCAGAAGACCAAATAAAAAGGAGGTCTAGATCTACCAAACTTTCATTATTATTTCTTAGCCAACAGGCTCCAATACATATCAAAATGGTTAAAACATAGCTACCTAGACGAGTCCTGGATAGACGTAGAACAGACACTATGTAATAAGATAAAACTTTCAGACCTACCATTTATTAGCTCAAGTATAAAACAATATGAATGCTTTAAAATCATAAATATCAGCTCCTCTCTGAAGGCATGGTGGGAGTTTCTAAAAATGACAGAGTCCACAATAATCCCATGCAGACGTACACCCATCTGGAATAACCCCGACATCTTGCAAAAAAAATGTATGATAAGTTTCCCAGTCTGGAGGTGCAATGGAATTGAATACCTGGAACATATATTTGAAGGAACAGACTTTATCCCATTTAATACATTAATTACACAATATGGAATTGATAAAAACAAATTCTTAGAATATCAACAAATTAAATCTATTATTAAAGGTAAATTTAGGCTCAATACAGCTGAATTACAAATTCCAGCAAGAGTTTTAGATTTTCTTAATCTCAACCCCCCCAAATTGCTGTCTAAAATATACAAAACTTTATCTACATTAGATGAATCAATAGCCATCCCTATTTCAAAATGGGAGGTGGATTTATCAGCCAACTTTGACCAAAACGTCTGGTCTCAGATATGTTTAAGAACCTTTAAAATAACAAAAAATCCTAATTTGCAATTAATACAATACAAAATCCTTCATAGAGTACACTATACAGGTCAACGAATGTTTAGGATGGGTTTTACATCGTCTAATACCTGCTTACAATGCACAAGCAATATACCAGATACTTATGTTCATGCGCTTTGGTTCTGTCCACCTGTTAAGAAATTTTGGTGCCAGATATGTGAGGACTTATCAAAGTGTCTGAAATGTAACATCCCACCATCTCCCTCAATTTGCCTGTTAGGAAATTTAAATGATGTCACCATGGACACAAAGTCAGTTCTAATGGTTCACATTGCCTTATGCATCGCTAAGAAAACTATCCTCCTGAACTGGAAAAATAAAAAAGCTCTTAATATTAATCAGTATAGAAATCTCTTGTTGGACTCTTGAGACGGCCTCTGGCTCCATATCTGATCAATCTCTCTGGGCTCCTTTGATCGGCTCCATCACCTAGTGGGGGTGGGGGGCACTTGGTTTTGTCGTTTGGGACACTGTTGCTGATGTGGGGGTTTTGGGGTTGGAGGCGTCTGGGGGGGACCCCGGGGGGTGGGATCACTGGGCGGATGGGGCGTTGGACGTCGTGGCCGGCCTGGGGTTGGGCTTTGGGTGGTGACTCCTGATGGCTGCATGAGGTGCCTTGGGGGGGTTGCACTGGCAGACATGGGTTACTGGCCTGGTGGCCCTGCTGCGCCTTGGTGGGGTCTGGGGTGGGCCTGGGGATTCGGGGCTTGGGGGCGCCGCGCCCCCTAGCTGTGGTCCTGGATGGGGGTCGGCCGGCGTGGGGTCTCTGTTGGCTGTGGGGGTCGTGGCCGGCCAGTGGCCGGCATGTGCAGCCGCCTCTCTTTTTTTTCTCTGGGCCGATTGTCATCGCCAGTCCCTGTATAGCGTCTCGCCTTGTTTGCTGGTTGGGGTGCCTGGCTGCTGGTCGCGGCGGCTGGGTGGCGTTTCTGGGCCGGATCAGTGCTTTTTTGCACTGGACTTGGCTCCTGGGTCTTGGTCTTTGTGTGGGGCGCTGTGGTTAGGCATTTGGCCGGGATCGATCGGACTTGCGGGTGGACTGGCCGGGTGGTGGGCGTGCAGGGCAGGTGGGTGGGGCGCTGGGTTTGGTCTCCTGCCGGGCCGTTGAGCAACAGTGGTTGCTCCACAAAGAATGAGGCTGGTGGATGTCGGCCTGGTGGGTCGGCCGCCCGGCTCATCGGTTTGCTCCTGGTCTGGGCAGGTACGTCGACGTGGTTCGGGCTACGGGGGCCTCCGGTGTGCGGGTGGGGCTGGGGGCCTCCTTTGCTGGCGGGGAGGCTGCTGCTGTGTGGCAACAGGTGCTCTCCCCCTACGAGGGCACTTGGACGGGGGGGAGGGGTGTGCGGGAGGGGGGGGGGCGAACTCAACCTGGGTGTCTAGTGTCTTTTGTGTTTTGAGAGTAGAGCGAATGTCAGGGTGGGTTTAGTTCCCCTTCTGGGATGGGGCTGGGGGGACTGCCTTGGGGTCCGTGGGGCTTTGTGGTGCTGTGGCCGTGGGCCCCGGGTCGGACGTGCCATGGCCTCCCTCCCCTGGTGGATCCCGGTGAACAGCGGTGCCTATTGGGGTCAGTGGGGGAGCTGGCTCCCTGGGAAGACATTTTGTCTCCCAGTCCTTTCCTCCCCATCCCTGGACACCTCAGTCCACCCACTCCATCACTTTACCACTCATATAGGGTCTTGGGGCATGGGCACATCACCGTGGTGTCCTGGGTCCCAATTTTAATATACAACTTAGACACTCCCACTTATAACATTTTCACACTACACATATGTAGGGACTTTGGGGTGGGCACACTTTTCGGCATCCAGAGGGGGACCGGTACAATCAGCTTCACCTCTGGTGCCGGTGCCCACTGTTAAACCACATATAGACACTGAGGGCTCGGGGTGGGGGTTGGGGGATGTGTGGCTGCCTCCCCCACATCCCACCCCTCTGTTTTAAATGCACATTATAACAACACGCATCAACACCATACTTGAGCGGGAGGATGGAGGCTAGGGGTCTTTTCCCACCCCTGTTCGCTACGGGCCATCAGGGGTTGGGGTCCGGAGGAGGACAGGCGGTCTGGTCGGGGTCCTGGGCTGTTGGGCTGCTTTGCCACTGTGGGGTCTGCTTGTCTCCATCCTAGAAGGTAGGGGGTCCACCTCCCGGGTCCGGGGGCTGGTGGCTCTACTGGGGCATCAGTACCTGGACCTGGGAGCATAAAGTGTGCATGGGGTGTGTGAGTGAGGGTACAGCGTCATTTTTTTGGGTGTCTTGGTGAGTCAGTGAGAATGTATGTGTTTAAGAGGGAGGGAACGTATGACTGTGTCTGTATGTCTTTGTCTACCTGTCAGGTTGGATCTTGGTCTGCCCCCTCGCCTGGCGCACCTCAGGCCTTACACTTAACGGGGGGCCTATTTCCCCTCCGTCACTCCCGGCTGGTGACGGGGGCCCCTGCCTGCCGGTGCGCCGGTGGTCAATCCGGTTCGGACCTGGTGCGTGCCTGGCCGGGCCTGGGGGGGCCGGTGTGTCGGTCGGCCGATGCGCTGGGCCGATATCTTCCTGTGGTTGGTTGGGGCACCTCTTTTAGAGGTGCCAGGTTTGGGATTGTTGGGTGGTGCCTGCTCGGTGGCTCGGCGGGATGCGGATCCGGCGTCTCTGCTCGTTTGATCACCTGTTCTGTGCGCACCGTGCGTGGCCGGTTCATTGGCGGGTTGGACCGGCCCTGGCCCTCAGTTGAAGCCTGGTCTCGGCGCCCTGCATTGCACGGGATCAGGACCCGGGAGCTGGTACAACTTGGCGTCCAGATGCTGACTGAGCCCGGCCTGGGGATGCTGTCCATCCCCTGCGGCTATTGGTGGGGCGCTGGGATGTTGGCGGTGGGGATTGGCCTAGGGCGGAGGCGTCGCTTGGCGGCCAGCGGCCGGCCGCGGCCCCTGCAGTGCCGGGGGCCCCTCGTCGGCCGGTCCCTTGTCGGGTCCCTGCTGGGGGGTGGGGTGCCCCTGGGCCCCGGCTCCCCCGGTCTGTTGACCGCCCCGCCCCGGCACGGCCGGTTGCCGGCGGAGCCCGTGGGCTCATCACTGCTGCCCCCCGGGCCCCTGCATAGTGGCCGCTAGATGTTCCCCTGGGGTTCCTCTTTTCTCCTCTCTTGGCGGATGCGGTCGGCCCCGCCCGGGTCCGCCTGGGGCTCTGGCAGTCCTTTGGACGTCTTTGCTCCGATCTCCTTCATGTCTGCATCGATTCCGGGGGGACGGATTGATGTCTTCTCACACCAACTATCGAACACTCTTATGGAGAAACCTTATATGCACCAGCATGCTAACACACACACATAGATGTGGGGCCTCTGGTGTTTAAGGATATATTCTTGGGCTGAGGTTATCATTACTAGAGCTTGATTAATCGGTACCATGAGTTTTTCTGTGACATTGTTGTTGTATTTTTATATCTATTTTTGTGTGATGTGGTTGTGTAATTCTTAAGTTCACAATGTTTGGTTGGTTTTGTCGATGTTCGTTTTTCGTGTTTTGTTTTTCCCCCTCTCTCTGCCGTCCTGCGGGTATGGAGGCAGACTTCAATGTTTTCCTGTGTTTTCTTTGTTCCCCTTCCTCTCTTGTATTTTCAACTCACCCTCTGTCATGACATTTGGTTTCCTACCTCTCTTCTTCATCTTCCTTCTTTCTTCTCCTTAATTTTCCATCTCCGTGTCCATAACATCAGGAAATAAAAACCCCAACAATTCATAATAAAGATTTTTCACACATATATCAAGTGGAGTACTATAGCAAAAGCTGTACTGCTCCGCTTGTGAAAGTAAATCTGTTGGGCTTCTACTTGGTACTCAGACACCAATTCTGAGCTCCACACTGCCAAACAGGACACGTAAAAAAAACAAAAACAAAAAGAAACGCATCCGCACAAAGGAAAGTAGGACTGGGTTTCGTGAAATTGAGAAACCAGTTTGTGTTGACAGTTACAACTCATTTATGGGAGGAGTAGATAGAGCTGATCAACGAATGAAAACATACCTCTTTCCACACCGCTCAAGAAAATGGTACAACCGCATTTTCAATGCTGTTCTTAGCATTTGTGCGGTCAATGCCCACATAATTTACACCAGGTGTTGTCCTGGTCCACACAAAGCACTGAAAGTCTTTATTCAGGACATAGCAACATCCTTGCTTGAGGGCTACTCCAAGAAAGAAAGCAAAAAATGAGGAAGACGTTCAATGCAGCAGGGAGAAATGCCACAGAGGCTCACTGAACGACACTGGGTACGTAATGTGGACGATCATCTAGACTGCCCAAAAGGCCGTCGCCAGACACAGTTCAGGTGCAGTCAGTGTTGTGCAGCACTACAAGCAATGTCATCTAGATCGATAAACATCTGCAAATATAAAAAAAAACTCAAAAGAAACTAAGAAAAAAACCTCCAAAAAAACAAAAAGAAAAAACACATACACATAAATTTATATATATATATATATATAAAGCTGAAACTGCACTTAACCTCTGCTTTGGCTGTGTAAAATGTGATTGTTTGTGGCACTCTATCCTCGTGCTCACTTCCATAATGATCAGGATCTTTGTTCATTTTTAATTCCTAACTCGATCCCAGACTCACTCCACTGAAATACATGACTGTCAGTGTTTTGTGTTTACCTCTCATGTTGCTGCAGACCTTGCAGCCCGTGAGCTGACAGAACTTATAGAAAGGTTATTCTCCCGATTCATAAACATCGCTAGCCCTGACCCTTGCACTAAGCTTCGTGGTTTTTTTCTTATTTGTAGGACGTTGGCGTTTCAGTGAGTTTTTCGAGTTTTCCGGTTTTTTTTGTCTGTGTGGAGAGGAGGGCCGACCTTACTCCGGCCTAACCAGGCAGCAACAGGTACAGGAGTAACAGTTGCCAAAACACTACAGGAACAGCTTTTATTGTGTATTCCATTTTGTTAAATTTCGCCATTCCGTCCACCTTTTCCACATTGCGAACTTCATAGAGCCCTCTTTCTCCGTCAGTCTGTACACCGGTGAGTCTGTGTACACTACTTGTGCTGGGTTGAACAGGCAGTCTCTGGATTAGTTTGAGCATTGCTGCCACCTAATGACTGGAGGCTTGTTTATCGTTCAAATCAAATCAAATCAAGCTCCCACAGAAGAAACACTGGAACGGGGATTAAGATAACAAATTAAAGGAGTCATAACCTAGTGTTACCTTAGATACCCACACTCTATTATAGTCTTTCAGGCCCTTCTAAAAAAGAAAATTTGAAAAAAGTGAAAAAAATAAACACAGAGCTCCTCTGACCCTAATTTCTGAAAGCATTATTGTCTCGCAAGATCTGATCCGATATTTTGGCTGTCGTGGACGGTCATTGTAATAATGCAAATGAGGGGCGCGTTGATTGGTGGCAGGAAGGAGGGGGGTTGACACCGCAGGTAACGCTTCAGCATATCTAACCCATATCTACTACTCCCGCTAGCATGCAATAGCCACATTAGCAGTTAGCTGCTGTTTGTTACACACAGCAGAGCAATAAAAACACAGCCTTACCGTTTCATTTGCAGGCAAGTCTCTGATTGTTGGGATTGCCCCTTTTTCCAAACGGAGCTTCAATGCCAACTTCGCCTGATATTGTCCCAAATTTGTAAAGGATTCCGGCGTAAAAAAAATAGAAAAAATATTTCCATGTTGATTCTGGCAGTCAACAACAGAGCAACTCACGTATGCACTACGTTTCTGCATCTTTCACGGTCGAGTTCAATTCAGTTTTCAATTCAGTTTATTTATATAGCGCCAATTCACAACAGATGTCATCTCAAGGCACTTAACAAGAAGTCATTTCAATACAATTATACAAACATTCCAATCAGTTAAAAAGTTTCCTATTTAAGGAATCCCAGCAGATTGCGTCAGTCATTGGCGTGAGGTTGGGCAGATTTCCAACCACAGCAATCCTCCAGCAATCCCTCATACTGAGCAAGCATGTAGCGACAGTGGAGAGGAAAAACTCCCCTTTAACAGGAAGAAACCTCCAACAGAACCAGGCTCAGTAGGAGCGGCCATCTGCCACGACCGTCTGGGGGTTTGAGAAGACAGAGCAGAAACACAGAAGGAACAGAAGATCCGATATAAGAGAATTTTCTATGTTACAGAAAGTAAAAAGTTGATAACAGGACACAGTGGATGTTCAGTTACTGAGAGGATCATCCCAGTCGATGCCCCCCGTCCAACAGGGCATTGCAGCCAAGCAGGATACCAGACCAGGTATATCTTCGATGGGGAGAAAAACACTGAGAGAAAACAAAGTTAACAGTCGAAATAACAGAATGTACTGTAATACAACTGGAGAGTCGTAGGAGAAAAGGAAGTAGCAGAGTGAAGAAAATTGGTAAGTCTGTCCTCCAGCAGTCTAAGCCTATAGCAGCATAACTACAGAGATAGCTCAGGATGACCTAAGCCACTCTAACTATAAGCTTTATCAAAAAGGAAAGTTTTAAGCCTGGCCTTAAAAGTAAACAGAGTGTCTGCCTCACGGACTAAAGCTGGGAGCTGGTTCCACAGGAGAGGAGAGTTCATACTTCAAATCGGAATTCAGTAGTGATGTGTCGGTCGCGAACGAACCGGCTCTTTGAAGTGAACGATGGGAGCCATCTCGTCATTAGGAGCCGTTTTTTTATTTTTTCACTCCCAACCCCCCCCCCACCTCCCGCTTCTTTTGGTACATTTGGTACACATCGTTTTGCATTAATTTTGGTGATAAATACACTTTAAGCAACAGAAAATCTGAAGAGCCACTTGGAAGCCGAAAGAGCCAGCTCTTTATGGTGAGCCAAGCCAAAAGAACTGGCTCTCCGAAAAGAACTGGAATTCCCATCACTAGAATTCAGTAATGGTGGCGCTCGACTGAATACGAGGGGGAGAGGGGCGAGGGGGAGGACGGGCTTCCTGCAGCATAGGTAGGTCTGCGATGTCTATATATGGTATGTCCTGCGCCGACTTGACGTCAAGTCGGCCAGAAATTAAAATCACGTATTTGAGTGTGCGTACACGTGGGCTGGTTGCCAAACCCAGGGGTAAACAAATGCTTCACTTTTAAATATCGGCTTCCCGGCCAGTGTATAATCGTTAGGCAATCATAACATAAATTTTTTCTCGTGGAAAAGTGAAAATTACAGGTCATGACTCCTTTAAAATCTAAAAGATTAAATAGTAAAACACTGATAAAATATAATCATGTAAAACATGCAGAACAATTAAACAGACATTGATAAATAATAATCAGTAAAAAGCTAGGCTAAAAAAGTGAGTCTTGAGCCTGCTCTTAAAAACATGAATGTTCTCTGTGGCCCTGAGGTCCTTTGATTTTGTTCAAGCATGAATAAAGACAAAAGTCCTCTTGCCTCTCGCGCCCCCCGGCCACCTCAGAGCGCCCCCACCTCACTATTTGAGAAGCACTGCCTTAGGGGCTCCATACAGCAACACTAATGGTGGCTACCTTTTTAGCATTAGCAGAGCTTTTAGCTTTTGCAAACGCATAACGAAAACAATAATTTAAAATGTTTTTCTGATCTAAACTATTTTTCTCTGACCATACACAACCTCTTGAACCATTCTTATGAACACGAAGGCGGCCGATAGCGTGTTGCCGGTCTGATAAACAAGGAAGCTGTGGGGGCAGCTGCTGTGGGGAAGTGGCTGGTTAAGCATTCTGCTCAGACTGGCACATGCAAGCAGCGCACAGAGCTGCAGTTCACCACTTTGTCGTCTTTTCTCAGGGTAGTGGAGGACAAACTGCTTCGTCATTGTAGTTAGAGACCTCATCTCTTCATTAAACAAGTCTACAATTCTGTCATTGTTTTCTGCAGTAGCTCAAATAAAGTGCTTATTTTTGACCGAGATACAGACACAGGATATGTATTTGTACAAATGTACATATATATTCACTCATTCAAGCTCATCTAGAGAGGTCTAGGTGACCAATCATGGTAGTCCATGTGGACCAAAAATGCCTGGGCCTTGTAGCCGGTCAGCCACATTGACACCATGTTGCTGTCTCAAGTGTGTAACACTTGATGTGCTAATTTATACATAACTGTCATGTGCATTTATATCTCCTCTACCATCTGTACCTCATTGTTATTGTTTGTGGCACACGGTTCACCCATGCTTTGCCTCCTCAGCAGTACTAACCACTGAGGAGCAAGACTGAGGTGGACAGAATAACCCCCAGCATCAAATATAATCTGCTTTCTAAAAAAAAACAGTAAATATCAACTAGATTAAAAAGCTAAATTAAATAATTAGGTGAAATATGTTTTTGAATAATTAAAGTATTAAACAATTAAATTGTGTTTTTAAGTAGTAGATTATCTCATGATTAAAATGATTGGAAATTAATTATGCTATGGTGTAAAAACCAGTGAAGCTAAATTTAATTCCCAAAACATCTTTTTACAGCTGCTCTACCTATGAACTCACATCTTGCATGTGCAGATCTGTGACAATCCCTGGCTCTTACACATCATGTGTAGCACACATGTGCACCTCTGCTACAGAAACAATGCAACTGTGATTTAAATACTGCAATAATGACTCTAATAACAACACTTAATGTCATGCGATAGTTTGTGGATGCTTTACTCATTTTTGTACTGCATCATTGCAAATAAAGCTGAAATTTAAGTCTCGATTAGTTGTCTGATTCTTTCGTGTAATAACAATCTGCCTGCTAGGGGGCAGTCACAGAACACTGAAATGTATTCCCACATGCTGACTTAATCCTTAATTATGAAAAAATAAAATAAAACAAAACAATGACATCACAGAAAATGTATATGATCAGTCATGATACAGCACAACACTGGGAATTCCATCCCACTGTTCCCAGTATAAACTACATTTTCAAAAAAGGTGCACATAAAAGCACTACACATAATTTAAAAACATTGCAGGACTTGACGTTCTACAAAATCTCCATTATATCCTCATGTCTACACCCTTAACCCTGTAAGACCCAAATATAGAAAAAAAATTTCAACATTTTTTTGACCTCCCAGATATTGTTTTAGGAGGCCTCTGATGTAGAAAAGAACGAGTTTTCATATTTTTTACTTTTAAGTTTTTAAGATAATGTTGTATATTTGCAATGTTGGGCATTGTTGGGAGCAGAACTTCTGTGTTTGTACTCACTTTGTCTGAACAGACATACAGAACATTTAAGCATTCATTTGCAGGGCTGATTGCTTACTTAGCCCCATAACAGTATATATCATGAGTAATAACCACACAACAATCATAGTTTTATGAATAAGCATTTATTAATAAAAATTGGGGAAAAAATTACAAAACTTTTCCTAAAAAAACTAACAAACAGCTGAATAAAAGACCTTTCTGCGCTGGTTGCAGTCTGAAATGGAAAAAGTTAAATATGTGAATAATACATATGGGTCTTACATTGTAGTAGATAAACTGAAAGAATAGACAGGGTGGTAGACCATGTGGGTAGAAATCTAAGTATTTCCATTAGCATCACGATAAGTATTATAATTTCAATGAAGTGATAATCAACATTTCACTAAATTCAAACAATACTGTCTATTGCAGCCTATTATGCTCTCTACTTATACTAAAGGAACACGTGCATCCCCCCAGAGCACTTACAGGTTCACATTCAAGACCATTTGCACCTGTCCCTGGACATTGCAACAGGCATCCCAAGAATTCGAGAACATTCAGAATCTGTTTTTCTATCTCCTAATGCTACTAACTGCTGCCTGGGCAACACATTAAGAAAAATGGCTCAGGATCATTTAGAAGTTAAAAAAACAACCAAAACTGCAAAGAAACAGGGAGTTTCAAATACTGCTATAGATGCTGAAGTTTCAAATATCCCATACAATTTATAATGGTCTAAGCTAAACTAAGTAAAAAAATTAACAGAAAAACACATTTAAAGCTTAGTTACAATGAATCATGTAACACTACATTTCTACTACATTTTTTTTCAATTTGTGATCATTTGAAAAGTGCAGTGTCCTTATGTAAAGTGTAAGGTGCACAGGCTATTCTGACTACCACTCTGACCCAACGTTGTAGAATTACAACATAGACATAACAAGCTCTAAATCAAATTTGATGCAAGTTTTCCAAAATAACTAAATATGTAAATGTTCTAGACATTGTAATAAACACCCCAAAAATATTTAAGCAATTTTACTTACTTTAATCCTGACAAATCCAGTCATACAAAAAAAGGAGATGAGCTCAGCGGGAAGTTTGCAGGTAGAGTGAGTTCATAGCCAGATGACCGGACCTATAAACACTTCTATCCAATAGCATTGTGAGGACAAACAATAGGAAACATTAACTATGTTAATGTGGATTTGAGAGAAAAAAACATTTGCAGGGATTTTTTTTTGAATTGTTAAAAGTGGTGTTGTAAGTTTGCAACCGTGCGTCTTACAGGGTTAAAACGTGTTGTCCTAACAGCCAGTACATGTCAGGGGTGTGTGTGGAGTATGGACCCAAACGCAGAAACTGAGGAAGTGCAGGATGTTTATTTAAAGGTGGAGGAGGTGATGATGGTGGTGGTGAAGACGGCAGGAACGGAGACACTGGACATCGGGCAGGAACGGAGAGGCAGGAAGACGACACACCATGGGACACAACAACGCTAATGATCCGGCACTGAGTGGAGAGAAGTGATGGGTTTTAAAGGCAGGAGGTGAGTAGGATCAGGTGTGAATGATTTGGGAGACACAGGTGAGGACAATGAGGAGTGAATAGGGCAGTGTGACAGTACACATTGCAAGACAGGAAAAAGTGTGCAAGCAGACTTGTTATATAAGACTATTTTATAAATAGATGTTCATCATGTGGACAAAATCCAACTTTTGTCAATTTTTAGTCTACAGATGACCTACTCTATCTAAATTACTAATGTCTAACTTTAAAACTTTATCAATAGAGAAAAAAATTTAGTGCCAAAGTCTATGTAACAAAGTCAAGCAATACATTTTTTATTGTTTACAGAACAAATGAATTTCCCAGTGATGGAGGGTTTCACAAAGCATTATGATCACCTGGCACTGTAAAGAAAGAGAACAATCTTAAAAACAGATTGACCTTTCATCTGTACTCTATTCTTACTTATTCTGCGTTTCAAATCTCAAATATCTGCTCATCCCAGATTCCCTTTATGTATGTGTGTTACTGTCAGATTTTGGCCATAAGAATCTCCACAGTATCAGCAGATATGAACAAGACAACTGTCTCTCTTCCCATTTGTGTTCATATTTAATGTCTCTACTATGTCCGTGTATGGAATTTGAAGAGAATACACTTGACTGGCTGGCAGGTTTTGAAATGAGATCTTGTTTGCATTTTTAATAAAGCAAAGACAATGCCGGTTTGACTGGTGTGTTTGTTTCCTGTGTTGTCCCAGGGTGTATTTTTGAAGCGAGAAGAGAAAAGAAAATGACGCCAAGAATGGAAGACAAAAAAGGCTTGGGAAGGAAGGGACACCACCTGGGGGCAATGTCATTCTATTACCCGCACAGTGTAATGCTCAATACAAAGCACTGTGCCTTTATTCCGTTCAGGAAACCTAGGTGTTATTATGTATGTACTGAAATATGCCTTCTTCATGTATCAATTTATCACCAGACCTTTTAAAAATGCCTCAGCAACACAGAGTGACCCAGAAATGTCACACAAGTCTAGTAGAGGGTCCTAAGATGGGAGAAATTATGCGAGGAACAAACCTTCTGGCAGACGTGATCATCCGCAAATTATTCTATTCAGATTCACAAAGGACGGGCTAATTTGACAGAGTGACACCAATTTCCTACAGGCCATCTAGCATGCTTTTTTTCTTCTATTTACTCTTAAATACTAAAAAGTGGTTCTCGTGATCAGGCATGAGAGAGGCAATAATGAATTCCATACAGATTCTGCTACCCCCAACCCTCTCCTACAACTCCTTTCTCAACAGTAATACTGCCTTTACAGTTTTGACACACATCTCCTAGCAACCACAGCTCATACCATCTACTACTGAACTCCAGATCTAATGGGAATATCATTAAAAAAGAGAGTTCACAACCATGCAGACAGGTCGTGCAGCATATATGAAGTTGCTGGGATTATGTGAGCTTTATGTTGCTAGACTATAAGTATGAAAACAAAACAACAGGAATAACATGCACATTCTCAATCCGGTAAAGTTCTGTGGTAAATACAAGGTGCAGTTTTAATTGTTAGAGAATGGATGTTAGAGAACATTTGTGCTTCAAGAACATTTTAAAAAACCTATCGTATTAGCCATAAGAGGGCATCACATTAGCATTAGGACTACAGTATCGAAATTTGTCAAACATCTTTGCAAAAATTAAGTGAGCAATATTTAACTGGGCAACACATAACAAAGTAGTGGAATATCTATCTATCTATCTATCTATCTATCTATCTATCTATCTATCTATCTATCTATCTATCTATCTATCTATCTATCTATCTATCTATCTATCTATCTATCTATCGTGTAAGACAGGGTGGTCTGAGTATTTTAGAAACTGCTGATCTGCTAACATTTTGCCCACTGCAATTTCTCAGGATTACTGGGTGACTATTTTCAACAGAAAATACAGTGGCTTGCAAAAGTATTCGGCCCCCTTGAACTTTTCCACATTTTGTCACATTACAGCCACAAACATGAATCAATTTTATTGGAATTCCACATTAAAGACCAATACAAAGTGGTGTACAGATGAGAAGTTGAATGAAAATCATACATGATTCCAAACATTTTTTACAAATAAATAAATGAAAAGTGGGGTGTGCGTAATTATTCAGCCCCCTGAGTCAATACTTTACAGAACCACCTTTTGCTGCAATTTCAGCTGCCAGTCTTTTATGGTATGTCTCTACCAGCTTTGCACATCTAGAGACTGAAATTCTTGCCCATTCTTCTTTGCAAAACAGCTCCAGCTCAGTCAGATTAGATGGACAGTATTTGTGAACAGTAGTTTTCAGATCTTGCCACAGATTCTCGATTGGATTTAGATCTGGACTTTGACTGGGCCATTCTAACACATGGATATGTTTTGTTTTAAACCATTCCATTGTTGCCCTGGCTTTTTGTTTAGGGTCGTTGTCCTGCTGGAAGGTGAACCTTTGCCCCAGTTTCAAGTCTTTCGCAGACTCCAAGAGGTTTTCCTCCAAGATTGCCCTGTATTTGGCTCCATCCATCTTCCCAGAGGAGAAACACCCCCAGAGCATGATGCTGCCACCACCATATTTGACAGTAGGGAAGGTGTGTTCAGAGTGATGTGCAGTGTTAGTTTTCCGCCACACATAGCGTTTTGCATTTTGGCCAAAAAGTTCCATTTTGGTCTCATCTGACCAGAGCACCTTCTTCCACATGTTTGCTGTGTCCCCCACATGGCTTGTGGCAATCTGCAACAGGACTTCTTATGGTTTTCTTTTAACAATGGCTTTCTTCTTGCCACTCTTCCATAAAGTCCAACTTTGTGCAGTGCACGACTAATAGTTGTCCTATGTACAGATTCCCCCACCTGAGCTGTAGATCTCTGCAGCTCCTCCAGAGTCACCATGGGCCTCTTGGCTGCATTTCTGATCAGCGCTTTCCTTGTTCGGCCTGTGAGTTTAGGAGGACAGCCTTGTCTTGGTAGGTTTACAGTTGTGCCATACTCCTTCCATTTCTGAATGATCGCTTGAACAGTGCTCCGTGGGATGTTCAAGGCTTGGGAAATCTTTTTGTAGCCTAAGCCTGCTTTAAATTTCTCAATAACTTTATCCCTGACCTGTCTGGTGTGTTCTTTGGACTTCATGGTGTTGTTGCTCCCAATATTCTCTTAGACAACCTCTGAGGCCGTCACAGGGCAGCTGTATTTGTACTGACATTAGATTACACACAGGTGCACTCTATTTAGTCATTAGCACTCATCAGACAATGTCTATGGGCAACTGACTGCAATCAGACCAAAGGGGGCTGAATAATTACACACACCCCACTTTTCAGTTATTTATTTGTAAAAAATGTTTGGAATCATGTATGATTTTCGTTCCACTTCTCACGTGTACACCACTTTGTTTTGGTCTTTCACCTGGAATTCCAATAAAATTGATTCATGTTTGTGGCTGTAATGTTACAAAATGTGGAAAAGTTCAAGGGGGGCGAATACTTTTGCAAGCCACTGTATTCAGTGAGTGGCAGATATGTGGATGAAACAGTTGTGATGATATCAAAGGAAAATGGGTACACTGTTCAGGATGATAGAAAGGTAAAAGTACCTCAAATAACCACAGATTATAACTAAGGGTTGCAGAAAACTATTTCTGGGGACACACCTGGGAAAACCTTACAGTAGATTGGCTACAAAAGCATAAGACCTCGCCTGCTCGCCAGCTAAGAACTGTAAGCTATAACTCCAATGCACATAGGTTTACCAGATTTCAACAGCAACAGATTGAAATGTGTGTCCTGGTTTGATGAATCTCGGGTCCAGCTGCGACAAACAGGAAAGCATTAGTAATTTCTGCCCTGTATAAACAGTCCAGGCTGGTGGTGGTTGTGTAATGGTGTGGGAGATATTTTCTTGGCAGATTTTGGGCCCGTTAGTACCAACTGAGCAAAACCGACCTTACCATCTATTTATTTAAAAAATGTAGCCATCTTCTGGTGGCCCCTTTCAGCAGGATAGTTCACCATATCACAAAATCCAAATGATCATAAACAGGTGCTTTGAACATGACAGTGAGTTCACTGTATTCAAATGGCATTCACAGTCACCAGATCTCAATCTAATATAGTGTCATGTTATTGGGTAACCTCCTGACCCACATGCACATGCGATGTGTGGTTGAGCGTGGAGGGAGGTTGGGATCTGGTAGTGCTTGATGTTCTGAAAGAAGAGAGAAAACTTCCAGATATCCTACAGAGTATGTATGGGTTCTTGGTGGTGTTGTGAGCGAAAGAGAGAGAGCAGGCAGGGAGGGGCCAGCGGCGGTGGATAGGAGCAGCAGAAACAACAGTGGAGCGATTGCAAAACTCAAGAGGACCAGAGAAACTGGGATCAGGATTCAAGGAACTTTTATTGTCATACCATCTCATGTTACATGTGATGGTATGAAATTAGGACTCAGGTCCGGAATTATAAGCCTTTTAAATTAAATTAGTGAAAATTCTTTTTAAAATAAATGTAATAAATAAATAAAAATAAATGTGCTCTACAGGACACAGCTGGAGTTCAGCAGCTGCAGGGAAGAAGCTGTTATTGAGCCTGGTGGTCTTGCTCTGTATGCTCCTCAGCCGCCTGCCTGAAGGCGTGGGCTGAAACAGGCTATGAGCCGGATGGGTGGAGTCCTTCAGGATGCGGAGGGCCCGTCCCCTGCATCGGGATGTGTAGAGGTCCGAGGTGGTGGGAAGCGTGCTCCCTACAGTCCTTTGTGCAGCTTTCACCACCCGCTGCAGAGCCTTCCTCTCAGCAGCAGTACAGCTGCCGTGCCACACGGTGATGCAGGTGCAGATGACGCTCTCCACTGCACAGTGATAGAAACTCCTCAGGACAGAGCTTCCAAGTCCAGCTCTCCGCAGCTTCCTCAGGAAGTAGAGACGCTGGTGGGCCTTCTTGACCAGACGTGAAGTGTTGGCATTCCAGGTGAGGTCATTGGATATGTGCACACCCAGGTACCTGAAGCTGGAGACCACTTCCACAGCTGCTCCTCCGATGTACAGGGGAAGGAGAGGACGCTTGTCCCTTCTGAAATCCACCACCATATCCTTGGTCTTCTTCACATTGATGCAGAGGTGGTTTTCTCTGCACCACTACACCAGGTTTTCCACCTCCTCTCTGTATTTGGACTCATCGTTGTTGGTGATGCGTCCCACTACTGCTGTGTCATCCGCAAACTTAACTATATGACAGCTGGGGTGTCTCGCTGAGCAGTCATACGCCAGCAGAGTGAACAGGAGGGGGCTCAACATGTGGTCCTGTGATGAGCCTGTCCTGAGGGTGATGGAGGAGGAGATGGTGTTGTGGATCTTAACAGTCTGAGATCTATTGGTCAGGAAGTCCAGGACCCAGTTCCCCAGCGTGGGACTCAGTCCGAGGGAGGAGAGCTTCTGCACCAGCGTCTGTGGGATGATGGTGTTTAAGGCTGAGGAGAAATCCAGAAAGAGCAGATGGACATAGGAGTTTCTGCTCTCCAGATGGGTCAGGGCTGTGTGGACCACCGATTAAATGGCGTCGTCAGTGCACCGATTTTTCCTGTAGGCATACTGGTGGGGGTCCACAGTGATATCGATGGCGTCTTTGATGTGGGTCGTTCCGGAATTGCGCCGCTCAAGGTGGCAGCATGTTGGAGTAGCTCTGTTACATTTGTTCTGATTTTTTTTAATTTTATTTTACTTTTATTCCTCCATTTCTAGTAGAAACATTATTTTTGTGGACAATCGTTCTCTCTGGTTTTGAATCCTGTGCAGCTGGAAGGACTTTTGCTACTTTTTATTTTATTTTTGGACATTTGTTATGATGCATAACCATGGCAACAAGGTAGTTTACAACTGGGAGCAGCTGATTAACATCACAAAAGCTCAAATAATACCTCAACTAAAGCCACAAAACCCTGATGACTTTAAAATGAGACGCCATGGATCCAGAGCAGGGGCAAAGAGGAGAGAGAAAAGGAGGAATTTTAAACCATCTCCATCAATCATATTGGGCAATGTGAGATTGTTGGCAAACAGGTTAGATGCTGAGGACCCTCTGGAGTTTAGTGTACAAAAAAGGATTATTCATAAAATGAAGATTATGGACAACCCTGAGCATCCTCTAGCCTACATCAGACTGTCCTACAACTACTGAGCGTCTTCAGTCAGAGGCTTCTTCATATCTGCAGAGAGCTACAGGAGATCATCCCTACCCACAGCCATCAGCATCTACAACAAATCTATGAAGAAACTTTGATAATGAGTTACAACAACATTTAATTTCCCTTTGGGATTAATAAAGTAATTTTGAATTGAATTGAATGACCAACCTCTCGAAGCACTTCATGACTACCGGGGTTTAAGCTATGGGCCGATAGTCGTTCAGGCTTGTCACTGTGGAGCACTTGGGGACAGGGACAAGCATGGCCGTTTTTAAGCAGGTGGGGACAGATGACAGTGACAGTGAGGTGTTAAAGATGTCTGCCAGCACCTCAGCCAGCTGGTGTGCACAGTCCCTCAGTACCCACCCTGGGATGTTGTCGGGCCCTGCTGCTTTGTGAGGGTCGATACACTGAAGGGTCTTCCTTACATCTGCTGTGGTCACACTGATTGACGCGTCACCAGGTGGTGGTATAAGTTTGGTGCTGGGGGAGACATCAGGGAACTCAAAGCGGGCATAGAAATGGTTAAGTGCATCTGGCAAGGAGGGGTCTCTTGGGCATTGTACATCCTTGGTGTTGTGATCCGTGATGTATTTAATGCCCCTCCACATGCGCCGAGGGTCATTGGTGGTGAAGTGACTCTGGATTTTCTGGGCGTATGTGGCTTTGGCCCTCGTAATGCCCGCAGTCAGTCTTTTTCGGGCCTCTCTGGGTTCTGATGCCTCACCTGCCTTGAATGCAGCATCCCTAGCTTTCAGCAGAGCTCTCACCTCAGAGTTCAGCCAGGGTTTCTGGTTCGGATAGTAGGTTATTATACTGGTGGTGGTGACATCATCAGCACATTTGGAAATGAAACCAAGGACAAATGATGTATATTCCTCCAAGTCCACCTCTCCTTCATGTGTAGCTGCCTCTTTGAATACCTGCCATTCTGTGCACTGAAAGCAGTGTAACAGAATGATGAGGTGCTGGAGTTGGTTCGGAAACCAACAGGACTCCAACCTGGAAGAAACAGGGAGAGCGAAGGTGAGACGAGAATGTCTGAGTACCAAATAGTAGCCAAACAGATTTACTTTCACGAGTGGAGCATTTCGGCTTTTGCTAGAGTACTTTACAGGGCTTAAAGTATTCCGACACCGTGCCGGATCTCCGGCATTTGACTATGATTCAGAGAAAAAAAAACACACACACACACAAAAAAACCAGAAAGAAACATCCCTGTTGAATGCAGCATCCCACGTGAGCCGGCAGTTTTTTCTCCCGAAATCAGAAGAATGGACGCTAAATTCATGGAGCCAGGGGAAGACATCGTTGTTGACAAGGGTCTTAAAAACAAGTGGCGCTGGGCATGGGTAGCTCCCGTTTGGGACCTGGTGCCAGAAGCTAAGGGAGTCTGGTACCTGCTTTTGTGTGTTGTGCTCCAAGAAGCTAGTATATGCAACTAGCGTGAAAAAAGCACTTCAACGTCACGGACGAGACGCCGGACGTAAAGTAGCTGTCCGCGCGCACCAACACACAAGCCGTTTGCCTGGAGCAACAGCCACAGGGGACGCAGCGGCCCCGATGACCGATCGTGTTTGTGACTTGAAAATATGCGTGTATTCGTTCATTGCAGAACACGATTTATCATTTACTATCACTCAACCGCTCGTAGATCTGTGTAAAAAAGTAGCAGTTGATAAAAATGCTTTAACTAAACTGTCCGTTTCCAATCAGCATGCCAGTTATATGAACACATATGGGATAGCACTGGAGTTCAAGAAATGTGTGTCTCATCAGCTCAAAGGATGTATGTTTTCTCTGAAAGTTGATGAAGCAATCACCCAAAACATGGAAGAAATACTGAATGTAATGGTTCGCTTTTTTGATGATGATGCATCCAGAGTAATAACACATCATCTTGCAAGCAAGAAAGTAAACATTAGCAATAGCAATGTTTCAGCTCTAATCATTGCACTGGATGCTTCAGTTTAGCAATTGTGTATTTATTTGTATTTGTTTCATATTTTTCAGTTTACCACTTCTTTGAGCACTTTACTGTTTTTTGTTGTTAAAATGAACTGCCTCTGCAAATATGTTGAAGAGGAGAGGAGTCAAGACCCAATGTAATGTATTTCCTATAACTTAATTTGCCATTGTTTTGAACAAAAATGATATAAAATGTTACAATTTATGTTTTTTGTAAAAATTGCCCTTCACTGAATTAAATTGTTGCTAAATGAATCAGATTAATTAGCTTGATTGAGTTTCACATGTTTTCATTTATAACTTAATAACCTTTACTTCTAAAAATCACATTTGAATTGTAGGTCATCTTGTACATTACCAAGCACAATGCTAAAAGTTGTTTGCCAAATTGCCTATACTGTATATGCATTGGATTCACTGCAACCCACTCCTTGGAAAAAAGTTCAGGCTCAGGATTTTTTTTTCACTTTAAGCCCTGACTTTAGTTGACACATATGTGTAAGAAATCTTTATTAGAAATTGCTCTGTTTTTTTTATATTATGGACACGGAAAAAGAAAGAAGATGAAGAGAGTAGGAAAAACAGTTAGGAGGGAGAGGGTGAGTTGAAGCTGTAAGAGAGGAAGGGGGATAAAAAAAAACAGGAGAACATATTAGTCTGCTTTTACACCTGCAGGACGGCAGAGAGAGGGAAAAGAAAATGATAAAACAAACCGACTAAACATTGCAAACTGAGAACTACACAACCCGGCACCAATTATTACAAGATGTATTTGTGGTAACCTCAGCCCAAGAATGCATCTGTAAACACCGGAATGTGTGTGTGTGTGTGTGTGTGTGTGTGTGTGTGTGTGTGTGTGTGTGTGTGTGTGTGTGTGTGTGTGTGTGTGTGTGTGTGTGTGTGTGTGTGTGTGTGTGTGTGTGTGTGAGCATGCTGGTGCTTATAAGGTTTCTCCATACGAGTGTTCAATAGCTGGTGTGAGGAGCAATCCCAGGAATCGACGCAGACAGAAGGAGATCGGCGCAATAGACATCCAAAGGTTCTCAGAGGACAGAAGCCCCAGGCGGACCAACACAGGGCTAACCGCACCCCCAAGAGAGGAGAGCCATGGGGGAATGTAAATGGCCTATGTTTGTAAAGCGCTTTTTCAGTCAGAGGACCACAAAGCGCTTTACATTACATGAAGTCATTCAACTATTCACACACACATTCACACGCTGATGGTGGCAAGCTACTACATTGTAGCCACAACACACTGACAGAGGCGAGGCTGCCGGACAACAGTGCCTGCAAGTGGGGTAGGACAATGAGTGGTGCCACAGCCATCCACCCATCCCCACAGAGCGAGAACCCCCCCTCTCCCACACAGGAAGAACAACCCAAAAGGCCAGTAGCCAGCAGGACAAGCGAGTGAGTGGCCAACAGCTCCAGACAGCCCACAACGCCGATCACAGGCCGGCAGGCACCCAACCACCGCAGCAGTGCGCCAGCCAGTGCTGTTGCCACATGGCCCGGATTCCACTTCGGTTTCGATTCAAGAAAGGCAACAGCATTATTATGTGTTTGCCCAAAGAGACCATGGTAGTAGCTTTTAAAAATTCCACATCAATCCTGCGCAAGCATGCAAGGGTAAGTTAAACTAAACTACTGTCACGGTCAAGTGATAGTGTCATGAAAGGCTGTGCTCAAGTTAATCCAAGACATTAGTGAATGATGCGAGTAAATGTCCTCTTTTTCACGGACTTGTTCACTTTTCACGTTCTGCCCTTAGCGTGAGGCGTGTCCAGGATGGGGGGGGAATCGCAAATAAATTAAATTGTCTGGTTTTATTGATTCTCGATAAGCCTTTGTGTACTAAGGCTGGGCAATTTGTTGAGATTTTTAGAGGGTTTTAGAATATGTAGAATTAAAAAATGTCATCCTATTGCCCTATTAAGATGTTAGATGTTAATTTTCCAATACAGAAAATACTTTACTGCAAAGCGAGCAAGGATGACTCTTCTGACTTTAAAAATCAACTGCTGCTCAAAATTAACATAAGGTTCAGATAGTATCACTCTAAAGATGGACCTACATAAAGGAACTGTAATCTAGAAGTACATTAGGGCAGGGCAATTTTGAAAAAATAAAAATTTAACTGCTTATTTGACAAGTTTCAAGTTTATTATTATGTTCTAATATCTGACAGGTGTAACAGTCTCATCCAAAATTGGCATAGTTTTGTCTTACAAACATTGTGATGGTAGCTGATAATTTGGTCTTCTTTGGGTCATTTGGGGAAAGTCACAGCACTTGTGACTAGTGTTACCCATTTTGATTTATAAATTTGTATTTCATCTGCAATTGTACTTTTTTATAAGTTATTTTATGAAAAAGCAACTACTTTAAGATTTATGTCCAATTGTCTTGCTTGCACTACTCAGGAGACTGTCTTACCACTGTCAGAAAAAAAGTAACTAAGTAACTTTTACTCTGAGTACATTTTAAATAAGCTACTAAATTTTTGACTGGTAATTTTACTTTTACTTGAGTAAAGTATCATCTCAGTAGTAGTACTTTTACTAGAATATTTTAGTACTCTTTCCATCTCTGGTTACTGATATACTCAAGATACAACTTAGTGAACCTCTTAATGTTGCTTGATCTTTTGATTTCAAACCTCCATTTTACCTTTACACAAACAGTAGTATACTCTCTCTCAGTCTCAAGTGAAGATTAAGACATTAAGTATGTGATTCCTGATGCTGTTTAATACTGGTGCCTCAAATTAACCTGTATAGTTGTTGCCATTTGTTTGGAGGATGTGCTCTACGTGCCCTTGACATTTTTACTCTCTGCCACTGTCATGCTTCAGTATTTCACTCATTTGTCTGCACCATATAACCAGAAAGTGTGACAGCACCCTGGGGGTCATTTTACAGCAAGTTAACTATATGTCAGATGTGAGTAAATTTAGATCTGGGCAGTGCTGATCTATATTCCATATTTTTGTAGAGCGGTGTAGGTGAATGTATTGCTAGTTTTTGTATGATCAGTCCCATTTCTTGTTCTTTAAGGTGCCCTTTATTAAAGCATGAAAAAATCACTATATGCTAAGTTTATAGCTAAGTGATACATTTTTGTATTGTTGAAAATAGAAATCAGATTTCTAAAGTTACATTTATGTATTTTAGTTCAAGTGGAAAATTAACACAAAATAGTCAATAATTGTTGAAGGAAAATGATACATGTGGCATAGTTATCAATGTTTTTCCTAAAAACATCAATCTGAAAAGAGGGGTGTGCATATGTATTCAGTTCCATTTACTGTGATGCCCCTAAATAAAATCCAGTGCAACCAATTGCCTTCCATTCACCTAATTAGTAAGGTGAGTTCACCTGTGTGTATCTTAATCAGAATCAGAATCAGAATCAGAATCAGCTTTAATGGCCAAGTATGACACATACAAGGAATTTGACTCCGGCAACTTTTCTCTCCAGTACAGAACTTAAATAAGTGAAATAAAGAAATAAATACAAATAAATAATAAAGGATAATATATACACCAAACCGGGGTTATTTTACAGTGAGTATGTACAGCAGTGCAGAGTTATAGTTTATTGTTATGTGAATGGACTCACACTCTGTGACTACACAGAGTTCATCAGAGCGACAGCCTGGGGGAAAAAACTGTTCTTGTGTCGGGTGGTTTTGGCGTACAACGCTCTGTAACGCCGGCCTGACGGGAGGAGCCTAAACAGATTGTGGCCAGGGTGTGAGGGGTCTGTGGTGATTTTTCTGGCCCGCTTCTTGACCCTGGACTGGTACAGGTCCTGAATGGAGGGAAGATCAGTACCTATGATCCTCTCTGAGGACCTGACTGTTCTCTGCAGTCTGTCCTTGTCTTTTCTGGTGGCGGATCCGAACCAGACAGAGATGGATGAGGTCAGGACAGACTGGAATATTGCTGTGTAGAAGATGGTCAGCAGTTCCTGAGGCAGGTTGAACTTTCTGAGCTGACGCAGAAAGTACAGCCTTTGCTGGGCCTTCTTTCTTATATAGTTAATGTGGGAGGTCCACTTCAGGTCCTGTGTGATGGTGGATCCTAGGAACCTGAAAGACCCCACTGTGGGGACTGGCCTGTTGATGATTATGAGAGGAGATGTTGATGGGGGTCTCTTCCTGAAGTTCACTGTCATCTCCACAGTTTTGAGCGGATTTAGCTCCAGGTGGTTCTGACTGCACCAGAGGACCAGCTGTTCCACTTCCCCTCTGTATGCAGACTCGTCACCGTCACGGATGAGTCCAATGATGGTGGTGTCATCTGCAAACTTCAGGAGTTTCACAGAAGGATCCCTTGACGTGCAGTCAGTGGTGTAAAGGGAGAAGAGCAGTGGGGAGAGAACACATCCCTGGGGGGCGCCGATGCTGAGGGACCGGGAGCTGGATGTGAAGTTACCCAGTTTCACCTGCTGCCTCCTGTCAGTCAGGAAACTGGTAATCCACTGACAGGTGGAGGGAGGTACGGTGAGCTGGGACATTTTTTGATGGAGGAGCTCTGGGACGATGGTGTTGAATGCAGAGCTGAAGTCCACAAACAGGACCCGAGCGTAGGTACCTGCAGAGTCTAGGTGGTGCAGGATGTAGTGGAGAGCCATGTTGACTGCGTCATCCACTGACCTGTTTGCTCTATAGGCGAACAGCAGGGGGTCTAGCAGGTGATCCGTGATGTCCTTCAGGTGGGTCAGCACCAGTCGCTCAAAGGATTTCATGACAACAGATGTCAGGGCGACTGGTCTGTAGTCATTTAATCCTGTGACGGGGGACTTCTTGGGAACCGGAATGATGGTGGAGCGTTTGAGGTAGGAGAGGACCACACACAGCTCCAGGGAGTTGTTGAAGATCTGAGTGAAGATGGGAGCCAGCTGTCCAGCACAGACTTTCAGACAGGACGGAGACACTCCATCAGGACCTGTTGCCTTCTTAATCCTCTGTCTCTGAAATAGTTGACGTACATCCTGTTCACAGATCCTCAGCACAGGCAGGGGGTCAGGTACGGGGGTGGTTTGGGGTGATGCTAGGCCTTTTGTAATGGAGATGGTGGGGGAGGTGGAAGGTGTGAAAGTCGTTTCAAACCTGGAGAAAAAGTCGTTGAGGTCCTCAGCCAGGCGGGGGCTCCCCACAGGGTGGGGGGATGGTCTCCTGTAGTTGGTAATGGTCTGCAGGCCCTTCCAAACTGCAGAAGAATCGTTGGCAGAAAAACGCTCCTTCAGCTTTGCACTGTAGTTCCTTTTTGCTGCCTTGATCTCCTTTGTCAGCTTGTTCCTGGCCTGCTTGCACAGGACCCAATCTCCACTCCTGTAGGCCTCCTCCTTGTCCTGGCGTAGCCGTCTCAGTTCTGCAGTGAACCATGGTTTGTTGTTGTTGAACGTGCAGAAGGTTTTGGTCTGCACACACACGTCCTCACAAAAGCTGATGTAAGATGTCACAGTGTCGGTCAGTTCGTCCAGGTCTGAGGCTGCTGCTTCAAAGACGCTCCAATCAGTGCAGTCAAAGCAGGCCTGTAACTGCATCTTTGACTCATCAGTCCATCTCCTCACAGTTCTTACCACAGCTTAGCAGATTTCAGCTTCTGCCTGTAAGATGGGATGAGGTGGACCAGGCAGTGGTCAGAAAGTCCCAAAGCAGCACGGGGGACAGAGCGATATGCATTCTTTATTGGGGTGTAGCAGTGGTCTAAAGTGTTCATGTCCCTGGTGGGACACGTCACGTGTTGTCTATATTTAGGCAGTTCAAGTTTGAGATTTGCTCTATTAAAAAATTTAATATCAGTATAAATGCAGTGGTTCTGTGAAGCCCTCATATATTTGTTAGAAAACATTAGTGAACAGTATGTACAGAAGTTCAAAGCAGAATTGGTTTAGTCAAATAATACATGTAACATTTTCCCTCTAAAACATGCATTACATGAAAAGAGCTTACGCCTCTAACTTCAAAGCACATAAAAAAATAGTATTGGACCATGGTGGTTTGAAAACATATTAATATATATATATATATGTATATATGTATATATATATATATATATATATATATATATATATATATATATATATATATATATATATATATATATAATAAAGCTCACCAGAAAACATTGACTTTTGAGGTTTTATCATGACAAATTGTAACAAAGGTTCAGATAGGCATACTTTTCCAAGTCACCGTATTTTCAGCTGGTCTGCTGAAGTAGCAAAGCACTGTTTTACAAAAAACACAAAAAAACATAATAGATCAAGAATTTGTGGAATGAACCAGCTCAGTAGGTTATAGGGGCTAATTGGAGAGAAAAGTTAAAAGGCAAGCTAAATGAGTGGATGTACCACACTGCCAACTGTTGTGTCTGCAAAATTGAGATTTGATTGTGGTGTGTTAATAAGACTCTTTTTTTTTTCTTTTTTTTTTACAATAATGTAGCTCCTTCATCTACTATACTATTATTCAAAAGAAAGTCCAATAACACATTTCTACAGGGTAGAAAAGAAAATACCAGTCAGGCTTTGGATTAGTCAAGAAGTCCCATGAGGAATGGGCTTGCCAAATGGAAAGCTTTTTATTTTAAACATCTTCTGTGAACAAAATGAAGGACGGTCCTCTCAGACACTAAAAGGCATTTCTATAAGTTGAAAGGAATGGTGTCTGTTTGCTTGCACATAAAATCAGCATTTTGTAGAAAAAATATTTTATATGCTCAAGTCATTTCTGGAGTTTCAGTTGAAGTATGTTTTTAAATTAAAAATTAAGGAAACGGAAAAAAAAATGCTCATACACACAAAGGATGTATCTCTATTGGCTGGTTTAACTCTAAATACTTGTTATTACCAATAGGTGGCAATCTGTTCTTGTCACTCAGAATGTAGTGTTGCAGCTTTTCTGCAGAACTTTAATTTAACCCTAGTGGGATTTTTATAGCTCTATGTGAAGGGGAACAGATGAAGAAATGTTAAGGAGAAAGACAGAAAATTGTTCTGGAAGGGGAAATAAAGGATATAGCAGGACGTCAGGGTTGCTGAGTGGTCAAAAGGTTTTGTGTCTCCACCTGCTAGTCCTTCTGTTGATAAGAGACCAAACCCCTTTGGTGTTTTAACACTCCTCACGATGAGCACACCTCGCAAACTGCCTCATGTTTTTATGTCTCCTTGTCACACTGAGTGCCACAAGTTCTTCCACTCTGCATAAAGGTTGGAGGCAAGGGCAAAATGGGTGTAAGTCCTTTCGCTTGTTCCTCATTAAAAGGCTACCATCAAACATAGACTCAGGGGGGGCAGAAGTATAGCTGATGGTTGCATATTTTACTGAGGCAATGATTGTGACTGCACAGCTGGCTAGCTCCAACACACGGTAGTTTCAGTCAAGCCAGTCCGAAAACAGTGCCAATCAACCTGGTGCCTCTGGATGTCTTGCTATGAAAGGTTAGCTTAGCAGAATTTCTGTTTTAAAAATATCCAGCTACTCATTGGCTTTGCAGCTTCCCATATCACTGCACTGACCTAAGCACAGACAAAGGGCAAGGCAATATATATATCAAGTGTGTGCTTGAAAATGACAGTTTCGTAACCCGTTTTTAAAGTAATCATTCACAAACTTGTTCTATGGTTTGTGAAATGGAAGGTAATTTATGTGCAGTCTCAAAAGCTTTAGGACCTACCATAGAAGTGACATTTCCACAGGGGATGTTAACAACACTGCTTTCTGCCATTAAGTGCTATAAATGAACTGTTGAAATTATGTTTGAAAAGAATTGTGTGGCTTTTTCCTTCAAAAACATAAAAAAAAAGAAACAAGCATGGTTTGTCCCATGACTTAATACATGTAACATTTTCCGTCTAAGACATGCATTATGCATTACATGAAAAGAGCTTACGTCTCTAACTTCAAAGCACATCAAAAAATTGTATTGGACCATGGTGGTTTGAAAACATATTTTCTATTACTGTCTATAAAAAATAAATAATGTGTTGCCTTATGGCAGTTAAACTCTGAGGCAGCCCTCGATGGGATGAAATAGCTGAGCTATACAGTGCACAAAGAAAAAAAAAAAAGAGTATCTGTCATCACTGAGGTGGATAAAATGCCCATCTCTTCACCTTGCTCTTGATAGAAATCAAGAAATAAACACATAAAAGCAAGAGAGGGAAAGTGGAGACAAGGCAGGCCGAAGGTGTGCTCTCAGCAGCTTTAAATATATTCAGGCCTTAAAAGAAAAATAACCGTAAAATAACTACTTCTTCTTTCTTCAAACCGCCCCAACTTCTCTATAGTTGAGTGATCAAGCTTTCTAGACGAAGGCTTTGGATTCTTGAATAACCAAATGCAATATTTTAACCACAGTATTTTATGGGGAGGGATTCTCAGGAGATTGTGGTGGGAGGGAATAAAGGGGTTTTTGTAATGTCGCATTTAATTAACCTTAACATGAATAAGGAATATGTTATTGTCATGAAAAAAGTATATACTTTAACACAATTCTCCTGATGTCTGTCTTTGCAGATCCTTCCAGCTAATTCAGATATCAGCTTGATGAGATCAATTTAATGTCAAACACAAAGGCTGCCCCAAGGTAAAACAACAAGAAGAGGTGAAAATACTGTTTGCAGATCATTATGCGTTTTTGTATGAGCGAACATCTAAAACACATTTGGTACTTTGTATAATGTACCCCATGTTTTATAATATAAAAAGCAATATTATACCTGGAAATGGTATAGAAAAAGTACAATATAGAGAGTTAAATATCCTCCTTCTGATAAAAATGATCCATCAGACTTTGGGCAGTGAATTCAAAATGCATTTATTAGAGCTGGTGAGAATTGAAATGCACGTAGCTGCTGGTTTAAAAAAAGAAAGAATGCAAAACAAAAGTGAACTAAAGATTGATGATCCAGTCATAATAAAAAGAAACAAATGAACAAAATAAATCCAAAAACAGGTTTGTAAATCAAAGTGGACCAGACTTTTAAAGTACTTTTGCGAGGTCATAAATCATTGAATGGCTTAGCACCAAGTATGTTAAAGATTTGTTGCCATCATTCCAAACCCCCAGGCCACTTAGGTTCTCTAATTCCAGTCTACTCAACATTTCTAGAATCAGAACCAAAGATAGAGAAGTAGCTTTCAGGTTCTATATTCCTCTTATCTGGAACAAACTTCCAGATGATTTCAAAGCTGTTGAAACACTAATTTCTTTTAAATCAAAGCTAAAAACCCATCTGTTTTTTCATCCACTCTGCATAAAGGTGCCTTTGATTAATTGATTAATACTGTAACAACTGGAATGTCATAATGGTAGTATGTGTTAATGTTCTTTATCACTTGGATGTTGTCTTTTTTTTATTGTTGTTTTATTGTTGCTTTTATTTTTTTCCCCTAATCACCCAAAGCACATTGAATTGTCTTGGTGCTGAAAGTGTATATAAATACATTTGCCTTGCCTTGCTAGAAGGATGTCTACAATAGTTCTCAAATGTAGGATCTGGCAGTGATCAGTGGAATTAGGGATACAAATTTACCTGGGAGACTGAATGTAGAGTGGCAAACAGAGTAAGGAATGGAAATAACTGAGAATCATAACTAAAACAGACAATAATCAAAACCAGAGAAACAACTGAAAAGAAAGAATACAGCCCAAGCCCCTGACTGTGTTTTTAAGTAGACATATGTCCATAACAAATTATTTTGAAGTAAAATAAAAAATATATAATTAAGTAATTAGCATCCTATACTGCTACTTGGTTTCAGAGAATTTTGAAATTGAATGTTGCATTAAATACTTTGAAGGTTTATAACACCTGATTGCTTTCTTTTATTCTTTCATTTTTTGTACAGTTAGATCACGTTTTGCGGTGTTTTTCTGAAATTTAGTTTCAGGCTGTCAAAAACCTATATGTTGTCGATGAAATTTATTTAAAAGAGGGTCAATGAGTAACAAAACGTAGGAGACCTCCGCATTCCCCACCTCCTTTTCCCACCTGATTAAGGTGGGAAAAGGAGGTGGGGTGTGTGCCCCTGGTATTAAAAAGCCCTAAAAGCTTTAGGAAAAAATTCTGTGGCCTAGCGAGACAAAGATTTAGAAATGTTTTGGCCGTTTGCAATCTGTTATATGTGGGTTGACTTTTTAGAAGAATAATATCATACCTGTAGTCAAACATAGTGTGATGTGTGCCCTGGATGACTTGTCATAACTGATGTAACCATGAATCAATTTTAGACCTTAAGTTCCAGCAAACATGGATTATTCAGCTGGACAATGATCCAAAGCAAGCCAGCAGTGTCTGGCTCTAAATTAAGGTTCTGAATAAGCCTGTTTAAGAATCTGTGGTATGACCTGAAACAGGCTGTTGATGCAAGCAAACACTTTGATGTGGTTCTATTAAAACAATTCTCCAAAGAAGAGTTGGCCAACATTCTTTCAACATAAGGCTAGGTTGATTTGGATAGTGGGTTTTTTGCTCTATAGATGAAATACGCGTTTAAAAACTGCATTTTGCATTTAATCTGGTTATCTTTTTCCTGATCTAAAATTTTGTTTGATGATCTGAAACATTTAAGTGGGTTTTGAAAGCAAAACCAAAAGAATCTGTGAAGGGAGGCATATTTCCCCCCTTTCTGCTTTGATTAGTCTAAATCCAATGAAAAAAATAGTATGTTGATTTCAATTAAATCCAGTCTTAAGGTATCATCATGGTTAACATTAGCAACAGTGCCATGACAGATATGACACATTAAATGGCATGGTAGTAGCACACAATGCTTTTCATGTTCAACATAATTTATTCTCTGCTGTGTTATGAGCACAACTATATTTTATTAAGATACGGAAAGATTAGATTTTTACCATACTGTACGTCAAACTGAGCTGATAAGGTCTATCTGACAACAGTGAATTGTTTTTAAAAAAAGATGATTTTATCAATTTGTTCTTTTTTCATTTTACACAGTTTATTCTTCTAAAAAAAAGCAGAAGGAACATTATGCCATCAGCACATAGGCTCCTCCCACTTTCTTGATTTTCTCCTCGGCCTGCCAGCTAAAGAACTTGGCCTAGACGATCACAGGCTGCTTGGGGAGCTTCCCTTTGCCCAGAACTTTGTAGTAACTAGCGTGCATGGCCTCGATGCGGGCGCAGGGCCGTTGGCCTCCTTGGCGTAGTTCATCCTGGTCTGCTCGCTCACCAGCGTCCACAGCTTGTCCATGTTGATGGTGGGACAGTAGGATGTGTTCCTTTTCAGGTGGTACTGTCTCATACCGACCTTCCCAAAGTAGCCCGGGGGGTATTTGTCAAAGTTGATTATGTGGTGATGCATACCACCAGCCTTACTACAACCTCCAGGATGCTTCCTGTGCTTCCTAACACGATCATGTCCGTGGCTCACATATCCTCGGAGCTTCCTGGTTTTGGACTTCTTGATAGGCATTTTGGAGATTAGCTGAAAGAGGAATGGGATTTGAAAACCTATAAATCAGTTTGTTCTTAATGGAATCATTAGGATCTCCTTTACATTCCAGCCATTTTCCCCATAAATGTATACCCTTTTAATGTGCTCCATCTTTTTTTTGTGTCAGTTTTTGTGTTATTTAAATACACAGAGTGAGTCATTCTGGAGGTGTTTCATAACTTGACCAGCTGAAATCAAGACACCTTGCTTACAGATTCTTGCTTGCTGTTAGCCATACTACATAGTTTGAGATTAAGGTATTTTCAGTTCTGTTTGATTGGATTATATGGATATAAGCTGCAATGTCCATAGTAAGAATTCCACACTGCATAAAAACTGATTTTTATTATGGTAAGTCTTTTAAGTTGCTTTAAATTATTTAAAGTTATAACACAGTGAATACAATTATTTACATTCTTTTCAGAGTATGACTGAACATTCTGTAATCTCCTTCCATAGCCCTTAACCAGGTCATATCTAGAGGTTTCCTTATTAGTTTGTGTGGCACCCTAATTTTGCTTTTGTCTTTAGAAAGTGACGTGCCAGATCAAAGGGAGACTAGGTGACAGCCATGGCAAATAAAACATATTTGTTCAAAATGTCCTGAATTGATCACTATTATAGCTATTCTGAGCTGATTGTGAAGAGTATCCTTGTACACATTTGATTCAATCAAGGCTCCCCAGAGCCGTCTCTACAGGTTTTCTTCACATCTTTCTGTAACAAGTTAACTTCAGTACATTCGCAGTTCAATCAAATCAAAATACTGATCTGGGCCTTTTTGGTTTATGGTATTTCCATTCGTAAGACTTATGATTTGTATCATAAAATAAAGCATTGCATATGGTTTTTAGACATTTGCTCCTTAAGGCAGACTAAGAGAAGGAGAAGCCGACCTCTTTGAAAGTGTTATTTGTTGAGGATGTCAATTCTTTTTTCCTCCCATGGACTGAATCAATTACTATTTCTTTCTTACTTACCAATATTTTTTTCTGACAGTTACTCATGAAATCATGAGTTGTATCACTTGCAAGAGATTACCTTTGACTGAATGTTGTAGGTTCACAGCAAGAACTTCCAAATACAAATTTTCAATTTAAAGTCATCTTAATAACCTGTATTATGTTGCTTCAGAGACAGAAATAGTTCACACATACAGGACATGTATGTGTGAACTAACATCTTTTGAGCCTTGTAAAAAAGGAATACTCTTATATCTTGAATGAGTTATTTGAGGAGTATCCTTACTAATTTGAATAGGCATGCAATCAAATTAAAAACTAATCTATTAATCGATTATTACAATCTATAGTTCTATTAGGGTTGGAACTGTTATGAAAACCCTGTGTTTGGTTTGGCTCAAAGGTTTTATGTCAGTTTGTGAGGTGTCCCAAAAATGCTCTGTTAACAGCAACTATTTCACCACAACCATTTTCAAAATATGATATTTTTTCAGGGGCATTTCATGTTATTGTGGCTAAATTTAAAGTCTAAGACAATTTTGTACAAGGGTATAAGGCATGCCAGTACTAGTTTAATGCTGGGTGTAATCTTTCACACAGTTAATGTGGAGACATTGTTAATTTCATACATTTGTATTATGTTGTTTAATTGATAAGAAAAGGTTGAAAAGGTTTAAAACTGTCCTTAACTGATGCCCAGAAGACACACGTCGACTAACTTCTCTGTCAAATCTATAAACATGTAGCTTTATTGGCATCTTTAAGACCTTTTTTGGATATTTAGCACATAAATACCGTAATTTATAAGTTACAATAGATATATTTTTTTCTTGCCTTAAGGTTTGAGATTAACCATGTTAATGAAGCATCAGTTGGAGGGGATTTTAAAGCACAATTAAATCAAAAATCAAATCATCTTTATTGTCACTAGCTGTACACACGATGGTAGTGCAGCAGAATGAGATAGCGTTTCTCAGGGCTCCAGAAAAAAATAAAACTTAAATACATACACCAAAGCAAGCAACACCCCCCAACCCAACACACACTTCTGCATTCCTGAGACGTTTAGCAACATTTAAAAGTTAAGAATAAGTTCAAATGAGGTTAAAAAGTGCCAAGTGAAATTATAAATAACTATAACTGGTAATAAATAACTTTGACTGGTGGACTGATAAGTTAGAAAAATAAAAAGATAAGTTGCAAAAATGTTCATCAACCAGGATACATATCAGCAGTTCATTCTAACACCTTGTGGAAGGAATCTGTTAATCAGTCTGGAGGTTCTGCCTTTAATGCTCCGGAATCGTTTGACTGATGGCAGCAGTTCAAATAATTTGTTGAGAGGGCATTGACCATCGTCGGGGACCCGTGACGATGGTCAATGCCCTGTTTTTACAGTGACTCTGGAAAAGTTCCTGGATAGAGGGGAGGGAAACTCTGATGACCCTCTCAGCTCCCCTAACTACCCTTTGCAGGGTTTTCTTGTCTGACATACTGCAGCTGGAATACCATGTTGAAATACAGTATGTCAGGACACTCTCAACTACACCTCTGTAGAAGGTCCTGAGGATGCTGGGCGGGAGAGAGGCTTGTTTCAGGTTCCTCAAGAATTACAGGCTCTGCTGGGCACGTTGCGCGACACAAGATATGTTCTTATTCCAGCTCAGGTCATGTGAGATGTGCACTCCAAGGAACTTGATGTTCTCTACTCTCTCAACTGTGCGGCCACTAAAGCCAAGAGGGGCATGCTGGAGTTGTGACCTCCGGAAGTTGATGATCATCTCCTTCGTTTTTTCCACGTTGAGTAGCAGATTGTTCTCTCTGCACCAGCCACTCAGATATTTAATAATAATAATAATAACAATGGCTTGCATTTATAGGGCTTTTCGAGACCCTCAAAGCGCTTTATAACCCCATTATTAATTCCCTCTCACATTCACACACTGGTGGAAGCAAGCTATGATTATGAGCCAAGCTATAAGCCACAGCTTCCCTGGGGCAGACTGACAGAAGCCATATTGCGCCATCGGCCCCTCTGGCCACCACTACTAGGCGGGTAGGTGAAGTGTCTTGCCCAAGGACACAACGACATGTAGCAGGTGGAAGCAGGAATCAAACCCACGATTTCTTGGTCCTAGGCCGACAACTATACCAACTATACCATTTATACTATATACAACTATACCACTGAACTACAGCCGCCCTTCGTCCCTGTACATTTCTTCCCTCTTTACTTCCGTGGATGAGTCCCACCACTGTGGTGTCATCTGTGAACTTGATGATCTGGTTTTCTTCATGTCTGGGGGCACAGCCATGCGTTAGCAGTGTGAACAGCAGTAGACTGAGCACACAGCCTTGGGGGGATCCAGTGCTCAGTGTGATGGAACTGAAGATGTTTTTACCAACACGAACCGTCTGTGGTCTCTCAGTCAGAAAGTCCAGGATCCAGAGACATATGGCGGTGTCCAGGCCGAGTAATAGAAGATTCTCCATTAGTCTCTGGGGGATGATTGTATTGAAAGCTGAGCTGAAGTCAGTGTACAGGATTGGAGGTTTCCTCCTGTTAAATGGGAGTTTTTCCTCTCCACCGTCACTACATGCTTGCTCTGTATGAGGGATTGCTGAATGATTGCTGTGGTTGGAAAGTCTGCATCAACGGGGCCCAACCTCACGCCAATGACTGACGCAATCTGCTGGGATTCCTTAAATAGGAAACTTTTTAACTGATTGGAATGTTTGTATAAATGTATTGAATGTATTACTTCTTGTTAAGTGCCTTGAGATGACATCTGTTGTGAATCGGTGCTATATAAATAAACTGAATTTAATTGAATTACTGAAAGTGTATATTTCTTAAAGGGGCTATATGCAATTTTCTGAAATTTAAAATCGCGACTGATGCCTGTGGCCAAAAAACGGAACTGCTCCTCCTTTCTGCTCGCTCTCGCAGCACGCGCTCCTATGCTGGTCACTCTAAATCTTTGATCTTTTTCGGGCACTTGTCAGGAGTTTCACTTTTTTAGTCTTATGTGCAGTTGCTATTGGTGTCAAAGTTGTTCTTGGTCTCTTCTGTGTATTTGCACAATCCATTGAACTGCTTGCGAGTGCTGACTAGCGGTGGTGGCAGAGTGATCTGAAACATTTAACATGAACACTCTTGACGTCACATCCACAGACAGCGTGGGAAAATCCGACCCGACAGAAAATAGAAAAAATTGGATACAGGCTTATAGGTGCACCCACTGTGAGCTGACAAGGTGTCAGTATGCTCATCAGGAGATGTTTGAGTCATAAATGGTCAAATAAAAAGGCTATTGTTACGTTTATTTTGGGGGAAAAGTTGCATGGAGCCCCTTTTAAAGAAAAAAATATTGGCATGTTTACTTCAATGTTAATACTCAAAAGAGAAATGTGTATTTATATGTATTCCAAGGCAACAACTTATATTTTCACCATTAGTAACTGCTTAGAGCTCTTACTGACTTCACTCATGTTTATTTAAAGCTCAATATAAAAGTAGCTAGACACTTGTCATCTTTGCTGGGATTGCATCAGTGTAGCTGACACTGCTAAGCTCTACCTCAACAAACTGTATCACTTTACAGTGATCCTCTCTACTGCTGCAGTTATGTTATGACTTGATAAAAGCTGCATCTGATCCTTAGATGTGCCTGCATGGTGAAAACTTAACAAAATTGTATTTCAGCATTCTTCAGTTCCCCCAAACTTACCGATCCAGCTGTCAATCCTGTCACTATTAACGGTTCCCCGATTTCCGAGAAGCGACCCTGTATGTGTCAGTTTGCCTTTACATGCTTTGCTTGATGGTGCAATTAAGTGAAGAAATGTCTCTCACTTCGGAGTTGACTGGTCAATCAGGGTCTGAAACAGATTCGAGCAGACAGTGTGTTGACACTGATGACTGTTGGGGAGTTATAGCTCATGGGATTGCAGTGCCAAACTCTCGGTCATGACCTGAGCACTCGCATGATCATGATAACTTGAGGACTGTCATGCCCATCCCTGCTTGCAGTGTCTCCACATAATGAGCATTGGTGGGTTGCTTGTCTCCAGACTGCTGAATGTTTCTGGCCTGAATTCAATAGTCAGTTACAATGGTGACAGGGCTTCAGGCTACTGGATGAATGCCTGAGCAGCTGTTGTGACCCTGCGTATCTGACAGTTTCTCTCCTGCAGAGGGATGAGCGGGCACGTGAAACTGGATGTATGAGCTCGTTTCTGATTTACATTTGCATAACTGACTTCATTAGACTGCACTGCTTATTCAGTGATTCACTATGCATGAATTTAAAGAGTACAGAAGCTCATGAGCATCATTGCAATGAATGTGGTGTAAGATCTGATAAGGCATTTGGGTTGTTCTTCCAGTTATGATCCCCTGCTAAAGACCAATGTGTTTTCTTTTTTTGTCTCACTCTTAAATAAATATTTAGCATGATGTTTATGTTCAAATGCAGGTAAGACTTTAAATCAGAAAAATACTTATTGGCAATTACGTTTTCTGGTGCAGACATTTTAAAACAGTAGACAAAAATATAAAAACATTAGAGAAAATAAGTTGTAAAGCCATGTTGTGTAAACTAAATGATGACTTGAAGTAAAAAAAAATTAGTTAAAAAAATGTAACCTAATAAAAAAAACAACGATTATGAAAGTAAACAGGAAGTTAGTAAAAAAGAACTGCAACAATAGAAATGATTTTGCTATGGTGCCTTTAGCAAGGCTCTTGTAAAACGAGTAAGTGAGGTACTGACACACCTGGTTTGTTTCCACAAACTGAGTGAATGTTTTACTAATCTTAAACAGCATTTCACGGAATTTGCAAACAGTGTAGAATATTCCAATCCAATGACAAGTTCACAAATGTTGGTGCATGTCTAGTTCTAAATTGGTACTAATAACAAAAGGGAATTGAAAATGTCTTCTAATGGCAATGAAATAATTTAAAATGATATTTACTGTGTTTTCACAATTAGCATTAAGGTTTCTTAAATCTTGAACTGTTTTGAAATGTCTCTTCAGTCTCTAGTCTAATTCAGTTCAGTTTAGATTTTTAGATTTTTAACTTGTGATAATAAAATACAGTCCTGAATTAAAATAAAAAATGTCAGTATTTTAGTTTAATGCCAATAAGATGCTCAAAATACAATGGTAAGTGTGATGGAACTATTTCAAGGTAACGTTAATTAATTGATTAGTTACATGTTAGTAAATCACTTATATCTTGTATGCAACTCGGAAACTATTTCTTTTTTATATCCAAACTGCTGCAACACAGACAAGCACCAGGAATTTATTCAATGCTATCTTGAGTGTTAGAGAGAAAGCCAAATGGGAAGTCTTTATTAACTAACTAACACAAAGGAACAACTTAAGAACTACTACACTTCCAGTCTTTCTTTAAAATAGGATTTAAACATGGAAATGACAGGCTGTCAAGTGTCAACCATCATAATAGCTAACACTTTGCCAGAAAAATGTTGCATGCTAAGCACAACTAAATATAACTTTTTAACATAATGAGATTAACAAGATTGCACCCCTACTATGAAGTTTTTAGCAAAGGAATTTTACATCCTTTTTCGTGACCATAATAGCACTAATTTTGCTTATAAAAAATATAATTAATCTTTGTTCTAGTGAACCTATTCACCTTGATTTCAGACAAAATTAGTCAATTTAAAAAGACAATACACAGTGAAACATCCAAGCATCAATCTTCAAGCAAATGAAACTTTAGCATAAAGACTGAGTATTTTCCCTGAGTTTTTTCCTATTGTTTATTTCAGCAGGTGGTGGCTAACAGTAGCTAATACCTCACACTTACAGGAATAGTCTCATCTCTAGCATTGTCTGTAGACACCATTAAATCTGTTTGGGGAGTGACCTTTGATGTTTTAACCTTTCAAGGAGAGCCACAGCTCAGAGATCGTCTCAATATTCTCAGTGAGCCCTTCACCATCTGTAAGGGAAAGTCTCAGTGGGATAAATGTGAAAAGCCCAGTCATGTTGATGAGGTTCAGTGCAGGAATGAAGGGGTTTGGGTGATGAAAATAGAAATGCTAATGTGCAATGTCTAATTGCTTGTTGCCTAAATTGGCTGACATGAGCATCCATCTGCTGAAGGTGCACAGTGCTGAAAAGTGCTTGCTAATTAAAATACTTGAAATATAATTTGGGGAATTGAAAATTATTTAATGTGCATTTATGTAGTTCCAATTGAGTGCGAAAAACAGGAAGGAAAAATCCTCTTTGTTAATATTGGGCGTGATTGTGCATGGTGGAGTAAAGGTAACAAAGGAAGTTGAAGCTGGAGGGGGTGGGTGGTGGTAGAAAATGCACAATATTTATGAAGCACTGTCAGGTTAATATCATGCAGCATTTATTGATGTAGTAATGTTTAATTTAGCATACACTGCTGTAATAAGCCATTAGGTGTTGTGCTATGATTCAGAGTTTGATGGTGCTGTAATGACAATCAGATGTCCTTGAATATTTCACTAGCACAGTGTCTGCTGCATTTAAAGGTGTAAAATAACAATAAATTAAACTGACTGCAGGATGTGGTACAGTTGTGTTGGCTATAGATGACACCACAATCTTTCAGTGACTGGCTGTATAATATTCAAAATTTTAGGCCGCAACATGATTGGATTAACTTTGGTAATGGTTGTAATAAAAGCAGGCAGTGCCCTTTTAATAAACCTGCCACTTTGCCAAAGGGTAAAATATTATAAAAGCATTTTGGTGAATGGCAACAGCTCTAACATAAAGAGCTCATGGTTGAAACACATCAGATAGATTAGCTGAGAACCAGAGTTTACCGTTGAAACAAGAAAAACATTCAAGGTCAGTTCAAGGAGGGCTGAACTTGGCGATAAACCACCACACTCCCCAGTGTTGCCTGTGACTCCACGACACAAAGAGAATGACCAGGTGTCCCTTTGTCCTCTGTGATAAATGCCTTTAATTTGCTCGTACCTTAGCTGATGGATTGTGTCGCGCCGGCTGTCTGTTGTGAGGGATTCTAAGACATGTCTTAACATCGAGTGGGTGACAATAATTTACATATGGATTAAAGAATATATTATCATATCAGATACAGACACGGATCACTGAAAAAACTCCATGAAAACAGAGCTATCAGCTGCATATCACACAATGTGATGCATATGAATGAAGATTGTAAGATGGGTCTCTTTTTCTGCTCTGTGGGGCATGGAACAATGCTCCTTTTTTGCAACGAGCTGACCAAAAGCTGCCTTTAGAGGGACATCAAAGTTTGTGTCGATCATTATTTTCAATGACGGTCACTGCAACAGCTCGATCTGCATTAACTAAGGGTCACATTGTCATTGGTGATTTCGTAACTGATGACCAACTTAAAATATCCAATGACAAAGATGAAAAAAGATCAGAGTTATGAAGAAAATTCAAACGATTATATATTCTCTGGCCTTTATTTTCTTTTAAAACAACTTATTGTTTTGTTTTCTTAAAATATGTTGCAAACATTGTTGTGCTGATGATTTCCCTCAGTATAAAAAATTTATCTTTATAGCAGATCATAATCCATCTGCCAAGGAGTAGTGGCACTAGGATTGCAGTAATACTGCTTGATTTAACTAAATGGCATACTCCATTAGATCGGAGTTCAGTATATTAGACCAGAAGAGGAATCGGGCTTGTAGAAATGGCATGCTGTGAAATGGAGAGCATGTGCGCTGTAAAATTGCTCCATTATCAAAGTTACATCAGAGGGACATTATAAACAACCCCTGCCAGGGGATTCATTTGTAAAAATTTGAAAGGAACGGAAGAGAGTTGTGGCAGTGACAGTGGTACTTTTCACTCCCCCAAAAACCCATTACTGTGCTGATCTGTATAGTTAAGTGAAGTGAGAATAACAATGAGAACCATGAAGGGAGACATAAAAAGTCCCAATTTATTTATTTTTCAATTTCCATCTTTCGTATTTTGTATTTACAACTTCTGTCTTGTCAGAATTTTAGAGAAAAAGGTTTAGGGTCATCCAGGTTTTTATGTCTTCCAGACATGCCTGTAATCTACCTAACTGACTGGATTCATCAGGATTTAACGATAAATATAGTTGTGTATCATCGGCATAACTGTGGAGATTTATGCCATGCTGTCTAATGATTCTACCAATTGGAAGCATATATATAATAAAAAGAATTGGCCCAAGCACAGAACCCTGTGGTACTCCACAAGTAACCCTTGAGTATGAAGAAGATTTATTATATACATGAACAAACTGGCATCTGTCAGACCAGTATGATTTAAACCAGCCTAGTTCTGTTCCTTTGATCCCTGCAACATCTTGAAGCCTTTCTAAGAGAATATTATGATCGAATGTGTCAAAAGCAGCACTGAGATCTAACGAGACCAGAACAGTCACAAGTCCATTATCTGAGGCCATGAGAATATCATTAGTAACCTTCACCAGTGCTGTTTCAGTGCTATGATGAGCTCGATTCGACTGAAACTCTTCATACAGGTCGTTACTGTTTATATGCTCACATAGTTGATTAGCAACTATTTTCTCAAGGATTTTAGATAAGAAAGGAAGGTTTCTTAAGTTAAGGTTTGATTACAGCAACTTTAAATTCCTATGGTGCATAACTAAAATGGGGCCAGTAACCAAAGGGAACATTTCCTTAAATTATTTGATTGGGGTTGGGTTCAACATACAAGTTGAAGGTTTACGTGAGGCTAATATTTTTGATAATTCCGAAAGCTCGACGGAATTGAAACAGTTCAAACACAAATGAGGTTCTACAGTTCTCTCAGATGCTACCTCACTTACTGAGAGAGAAGTAATCATGTTTGGGAGGATACCAATGATTTTATTTTTAATGGAATAAATTTTATTTATGAAGAATCCCATAAAATCATCACTACTAAGAGCTGGGAGAATAGTTTGCTCAACAAAGCAATAACTCTGTGTAAGTTTGGCGACTATACTAAAAAGAAACCTAGGATTGTTCTTATTCGCCTGTACTAACGATGAAAAATATGCTGTTCTAGCTTGTCAAAGGGTATTTTTATACTGTAGCAGACTATTGTATTAAGTACAACTGTTTATTTGCTTGTTAACATAAATGGTTAATCAGTCAATTACATGAATTAAGACAATCACAACAAAGCATTTAGGCCTTTAGGCATAATGAAGACATTTCAGGAAGTTTGTGACTCTTCATGTGGCATGGCTGTTTGTGACAGGTCTGAGTCTAGTCTTAGCATTTCAAAAACTGTTTGCTGGGATTTACATGCACAACTATCTCTTTGGTTTACAGGGCAATATGTCAAAAAAAGAGGAGACACTCAGCAAGTGGCTGTTTTCTAGAACAACACACTTTGTTGATGTTCGAGGAGAATGCCCAGACTGCTGTCATGTTTGTAGTATGAAGGACCCAAATACAGCGCAAAACTTTTATGAAGACTTGAGAAATGTAACAAAAAAAGGGGGGAAAAACATGAGCAAATTCAGGTAAGGTGAGACATGGAACATGGAAGCAAATGGATAGGGTAAAAGAAGAAGCCAGTGAAGAACAATGAAAACCATGGAGCTTATATACAGGGGCAGAGTGGATGAAGACAAAGAACCAGCTTAACTATTTAAAGACAGATGAGGAACAGCTGAGGCAGAATGCAGGCAGGGAAAGCAGAGGGAAGGAGACTATATATAACAGAGGAGCAAAAATTAAGACTCAAAGACACTACAAATAAAGGGGGGAAATAATATTGATCAAAGAGAACTGAATCCAGTGCACAAAGTTAAGAACACAATAATAGACTATATATAACAAGGAACTTATCTAAATACTCCCCAGAATCATGGCAACTGGTTTAAAATGATAGAAGAGTAGCAACATTTCAAATTACCACTCATTATAATCAAGGTATGCACAATTTCCTCTTTGAATGCACAACATATAACATATTAAATCTAATTTTTTACAGCAGCAGAAGACCACACTTGGTGCCCCCTAGTGTCAGCTAAGTGACGTAAACAATATGAATACATTGATCCAACCTTCCCTGTATCAAAGGTTCAGCCTGATGGTGGTGGTGTAATGGTGTGGGTAATAGTTATTTTGGCAGACTAAGGGGTAATTGGTACCATTTGAGCATTGTTTAGAAGTCACTGTCTATGTGAGTATTGTCATGGACCACGTCCATCTTTTTACTAGCTCAGTGTACCTACCTTAAGATGGCTATGTTCAGCTATATAGCACACTATGTCACAAAGCTCAGATCATCTCAAGCTGTTTTTAGGCCATCAGTTCACTGTACTCCAATGGCATCCTCAGTCAACTGGTCTTAATCTAATACAAAAGCTTTGGGATGTGGTGGAACATAAGATTTGCATCATAGATACAAAACTGACAAATCTGCAGGAACTGTCAGATGGTATCATGTGGATACTGACCCAAATCTCTGCTAATTTTTTTCAAGACGTTAAACCTATGCCATGGAAGTTAAATAAACTGAAGGCAAGCAGGGGTCCAAGCTGGTACTAGTAAGTGATAGCCAATAAAGTGACCAGTGAGTGTATTATCTTTAAATCACAGTGATGGCATTTTTACTAGGGGTGTGACATCTTGGGTGCCTAACGATTTCGATTCGATTACGATTCGGGTGCTACAATTCGATTACAAAACAACTTTTCTTGTTGCATTTTTTTTCCCAATTTTGGGTTTTTTTTTTTTTCCTTCCATGGCTGCTTTCTACTCTTAAATCCATTCAGTTTCCATTGATTGAAGTATCCAAACTAATTGATGTCCTGTCTTTTGTTCATGTCGAACCACAAATAAGCCAACACATGTCCAAAATATTTTTCATAATCGTATCAAGGTCATATTTTCAAAGGAAGCTAAAGGAAATGTGTATTGGCAATTTAAATATAATATAGGGTGACCCTATTTTGATTTCCATAAAAGAGGAAACTTGGTTCAAGCCTTAAACACATCAATCATATTCTCTTTACTTAAAGAAGACTTTTGATTTTAACATATTTCAAGTATTCCTACTCTATGTGGTTAAAAAGTAAAATTAAATAAACTTTAGATTCGCTTTTACAACTCAACCATTACAGAAATTACTTTAAAATCTAAATAGAAATAATTAATCTTCTGTATTAGAAAACAAACCTATAAGAAAAATAGCTCCCTTTTTATACAGGACTAAAATTACACAAAAATCTGAAATTATATTCTGAGAAAATAAGTATTATTTTCTATTCAAACTAATAGAAAATAAAAAGCAGCATTCTCCTAAAGACACTTCAATTCAAAAATACTTTATTGTTCCCAGAGGGAAATTAAGTGTTGGTATAGCTCATATAATTAATTCTTTAAGGAGTTGTTGTAGATGATGATGGCTGTGGGCAGGAAGGATTTCCTGTATCGGTCTGTATTGCAGCGAAACTGAAGAAGCCTTCCGACTGAAGACGCTCTGTTGTTGTATGACTGTCTCATGAAGAGGATGCTCAGGGTTGTCCATAATTTTTTTGATTTTATGAAGAATCCTTCTTTGCATCATCATCTCCAGATGTTCCACAGTTGTCCCAAGAACAGAACCAGCCTTCTTTATCAGGTTGTTTAGCCTTTTTAAATCCCTGGCTCTGATGCTGCTACCCCGACAGATGACGGCTGAAGAGATTACACACTCCACAACAGACTTGTAGAAGATCTCCAGCCAGTGTAAGGACTTTAGAACTGGCGTGATGTGCTCTACTTTCCTGGTTCTAGTGAGGACGCGAGCGGCAGCATTCTGGATCAGCTGCTGTTGTCTGATTGACTTTTTAGGCAGACCTGTGAAGATGCTGTTGCAGTAATCAATCCGACTAAAGATAAACGCATGGATGAGTTTTTCTAGGTCGTGTTGCAACATCAGTCGTTTAATCCTAGAGATGTTCTTCAGGTGATAGAACGCTGACCTTGTTATTGCCTTTATGTGACCCTGGAGGTTCAGGTCTGAGTCCATTACTACACCTAGGTTTCGAGCCTGAGCAGTAGTTCCTAGCTGTATTAACCGAAGCTGTGTGCTGACTCTTGATCGTTCCTCCTTGGGTCCAAAAATAATCACTTAAGTTTTGTTTCCAATCCGAATTGAGAAAGTTATGGCACATCCATCCATTTATTCGGTCAATGCATTGATTTAGGGTTTGAATGGGTTTAGAGTCACCTGGTGACATTGTAATGTGGAGCTGAGTGTCATCCGCGTAGTTAGCTAATGGTAGCTAATGTTATCGGTTGCTATAATCTTGCCTAGAGTGAGCATGTAGATATTAAATAAGAGGGGCCCCAGGATGGAGCCCTGGGGCACCCCAAATGTGATTTCTGTTCGTTCTGATGAAAAGTTTCCTATTGAAACATAGAAGTCCCTGTTCTTTAGGTAAGATTCGAACCAGCCAAGTAGTGTACCAGAGTCCGACCCAGCTCTCCAGTCGTTCCAATAAAATTTCATGATCAACAGTGTCAAATGCTGCACTGAGGTCCAAAAGAACCAGCACTGTGGTTATTCCAAAGTCTGTATTTATGCGGATGTCATTGAATACTTTGACAAGGACAGTCTCGGTGCTGTGGTGAGCACGGAAACCAGACTGAAAAACATCAAAACGGTTTGTCATTGTTATGAAGCTATTCAACTGTTGAAACAGCTTTTTCAATAATCTTACTGATGAATGGGAGATTAGAGATTGGCCTGTAGTTCTGCATTAACGTGTTGTCCAGATTTTTCTTCTTTAGCAGTGGTTTAATAACTGCTGTTTTTAAAGCCTGAGGGAAGACACCAGATAGCAGGGATGAGTTCACTATTTGAACAAGCTCAGACTCAATAACAGGAAGAACTTTCTTTAGAAAAGTTGTGGGTAGGATATCAAGACAGCAAGAGGAGGAGCTTAATTGGATAATGATTTTTTCAAGGCTGTTCTGGTTTAATTCATGGAATTCAGACATTTTCTCTATATTGTTGTTGATTGGGGATGGCACTGGTTGTGGATTCGATATTGAGGTACAGATTGACCATCTAATTGTTAGAATCTTTTCAGTGAAAAAGCTAGCAAATTCATTACAGGCCCTGGTAGAGTTTAGTTCAGGGGCTACTGTCACTAAAGGATTAGTTAGTCTTTCCACTGTTGCAAATAGGGTCCGTGCATTATTAATGTTTCTGTTGATGATTTCAGAAAAGAACGATTCCCTAGCATCTTTTATAGTTAGGTGATATCTATTCAGTCTCTCTTTGTAGATCTCACAGTGAACCTGGAGTCGAGTTTTCCGCCATTTTCTCTCGGCTCGTCGACACTCTCTTTTTTCACTACGTACCAGTGGATTACTTGTCCACGGAGACTTCTTTCTACCTGAGACTACTTTCACTTTAGTTGGAGCAATGGAATCCATGATGTCTGAGATTTTCACAAGGAAATTATCTACCAACTTATTTACTGAGTTTGAGTTGGGAGATGAGGGGGATGTAGTGGAAGGGTAAATACGTTTAAAAGTTTCAACTGAGCTGTCCCCTAGAAAACGCTTTTTTAAAGTGGTCTTACTGTGGCTGGATAATTTAGCAGAGATGGTACTTTCAAAGAAAATACAGAAATGGTCAGATAACGCTTCCAGTGGAAGATTAGGCCATTCAGCTGTTGCAAGATCCTGCACATCTTGTATGAGTCTGAAAGTGAAATTTGCTTTGTAGCCATCTGTAGTGGCAGCACTATCAAAGCTGGTGACAAAAAGAAACTGAATAAGGTGAAGGAGGTGGCTTTTGAGATTTTCTTGTTTACAGTGGAACAAAATCATTTTGATTTTTAAAAACTGTTATAGTAAAACATTTATATATTTTAAAATGTGTAAATTGTTTTACACTCTGGCTGATAGGAAGCAGTGCATCTGTATGGCTTACTATATTGACTTTGTCACAGAAAATAAAGCGCAAAAGCTGCTGGTAAGACGGCGTCATTAGAAGTGGAAGTTTTTTGCAAGAAGAAATACTATTGGTGATCTTAATTCACCTAAAACAGAAACATTTTACTTAGTTTATTGTCAAAAAGTGAGAGAAAAAACATGTAAATGTCTGGTTTAAAGTGGTTTTTGTCATTGTTTGTGGTCATTTACCCACATGCAACAAAATAATTAGGTTAATTTTAGAATAAAACCGTATAAATGTATACAAAAACAATTACTGGGGAGATCAAAATGCAAACATGCGGCTTTCTTATTTCCAAAATGGTAAAATAAATTTTTTTTTAAAAGTTTTGTTTTTTGCCTGAGAGAATAGCCTAAAATAGGGGTCTGCAACCTGTAGCTCCAGAGCCACATGTAACTATTTAGCCCCTCCAATGTGGTTTATCCAAAACAAATATGACATATTTTTATTACAAAGCCAATAACAAAAGCTGGTTGAGCAGTTGCTCAACCAACTTTTTTGCAGTGTCTGCATAAAATGTCTATAACAGATGGGAACCAATGGTACAAGGCCTTTGAAAGTAATGTTTTTTTAAGTGGGCTTACTATTTATTTTCATATTACATATTTATGGAAAGGGCTCATTCAGCTGACCTCATTCCACAGAATTATGAGTTATGTGATGTATTATTTCCAAAAATCAGAAAACAGAAACGCATTGTTGCTTAAATTTTTTGTTGTTCTAATTTAGTAAATGTTTATAAAATATGTCCTTTTTGCAGCCATAGACAAATTTGATTTTGTTGTAGCAGGGGTAAAAGTGTCTTTTCAAATGGAAAAGGTTGCTGACCCCTAGTCTAAAAGAAGTGGGATCAGAAAGACAACCTCCAGATGCAGGGCACTATCTGGCACAGTTCAGCAGGTGGAAAAACTGCTAAAAGTTCTCTACACTTAGCTCAATCATCAATAACACCTAACACCTGCTTCCTGCTTTGTACTTTTTACAAAGAAGCACTTTCAACTACAGGCGTATCTTAGAAGACATTTTTCTTCCAAGGTGCAAAGAATGCTACAGGAACTAATTTCTGAAAGCAGCGCTTAGGCTTTTAAACAGTAATGTCTGGATATTCTATTTACTCCTTCATTCCAATCTATATATCATTATGTACTGTGAAAAAAAAACATAAATTAGAAATATGTTCCCCTTTCACAGTTTATGTTTTATATTCACTCTTTAACCTAAGTGCTTTATTGTTATTTGTCTTATTTCTCAGTTGTTCTGAATTACTTTGCTAATGCTATTGCCACTCAAAAATTTCCCTCAGGTGAATCTAATCTAAAAGTAGAAAAGTGGTAGCTAAACCAGCTTAAGTAGGTAAAAGTCTCAATGGATGAATAGACCATATTCTGAAGTTGCCCAAAGCATTCAAAACAAATCTGGTGTAAAACTAACAATAGGATTTACAAGCACATGAAGCATATGTGGACAACATTTCTGCATGTTAAGAAAGCCTTGATGGAAGCATGTTTGTACAAGAAAAGGACTGCAAAATTTGAATTGAATACAGAATTTGGATGTTTAGCACAAAACTCTCTTAGCAGAAGGAACATATTGGCTGAGTAAGCTTACGGAGGGAAAAAAAAAGGACTCAGTGAGTCACCTCATGCACTTTTAAAGGAACAACTTTGTTCAGTTATTCCAAGGCTGTATTTTCTTCTATTCATAAAACAAGCAGTATAAAAGTTAAGTTGTTGGGAAGAGGGGAAAGCTTTTGTTAGCATTAAACTTTAGAGTGAAAGGCTTTTCAGCCCACAAGCTTATGAGTTCTAAAAGAACGGCTTTCATAACAGAAATGGAGAAAAAAGGTCTGCAATATGTAATTAGCATCCTCATGAGGAGAACTGTAAAGGGAATTAAGTGAAAACATCTTTAAAGGTCTGAGACATGTTTGTACACAACGTGTAGGTAGTATAATGCCCAATTGAGAAAAAAATGTATTTTTATTTACTTTGCATTTCATAGCTTGCTAAACGTAACATTATTAAAACAGTGTTACCTTAATAACAGTGATCGAGTAACACTCGTTTAGCCCCACTTGGAGCAAAACCCCGACAACATAATACTTTTATTTCTTTAATTCAGAGTTAAAATGTTCTCGACTTGCAAGTCCTATTTGTCTCCAATTTGCTTCAGTTTAAGTTTAATCAGGCCACAGGCCATGTACCCAAAAATGAAGGTAATTGTCTGACTGATCTAAAACAGAAAATGGTTAATGTAAAGTAGTTTAGAAAATGGTTTGATGTAGAAAAGTAAGAAATTAGGTCACACAACACTTTTGAAATGTTTTCACTATAAACTTTAATCCACTGCAATATATTGTATAGAGAAGTGATTCTGGGTGTTTTTTTGTGCAAATCTAGATAATGACAAAGATAAATGCCATGGAATTTAATATTATTTGACTCAACATTTGATTTTCTTCAACATATTAAAAGTGCAAGCCTATAAAAGAGGACACACTAAGGACGTTCACATTTCAAAAGCTACCGTTCTTCATGTTGCTCCAGCAGTTTATTTCTGGGTAGTCTTTGATCTGTCTGTAACACCAGAAATCAACATTAGATCTAATGCTTCTAAAAAATGACACTTGAGAATTTCAGAGGATTTTTTTTAGGATACAATCTAATCTAGATCTGTGACAGATTCACATTTTGTATTATATTTTCATTTAATAACGTAATCTACATTTTTAATAGGATTAATTTAATTAAGATTAAAATAAGTTAAACTGATTTGAGGGAGAGACACTGTGGGGAGACACTCACTGTACATGCTCAAGAAAGAGCTTGATTAAAACTAAGCTGTAAAATTACACACTTTATTGAAAAAATACACATCATCTTTTCAATTACAAGGTTTTATGTCAAGAAAGCAAAGCTATTGATTGCTTCAGCCAGGATCTTCGTTAAATTTGGGAAACAGAATTTCATGAATCTTACTAAAATATACATGTTTGCAACCAATGAGTGAGATAGTAATTTTCAAAGTTCTACTGCTTTATTTTAGACAAACCTTATAACTTATATACTGCTATGTAAAATGTTGGGGATTCCTAGCAACTTTAATAATAAAGAGAAAACATGAGGCACTATTTTTTTAGTTTTACAACCAAAACTAGTGATATACTTGTTGATTTCATAAACACCTAATTCTATAAGCATTCATATTTTACCCACCCAAAAAGACAAAGGGCCTGATTTATCAAAGGTTTGCGCTTGTTAAAACATGTACAAACCTCACAGCGGGCGCAAAAACATGCATCAAATGATTTACTAAGCAGACGCAGGGAGGACTGCACCTGTTAAACCTGCATCAAGATGCACGCAATCCATTTAGCGGTTTTGCCCTTGATGAATATGCAATGTGGGCGTTTCTGTCAGAAGGGTTCAAAATATTGGGTGGAGAACATGCAACGAAGTAGGCATTCCATGTGCAGTGTGATTTATAAACATGAAACAGTTTGCACCTATTTTTACCGCTTTTAAAAGGCGTGTCTTAACTTTGCTCCACCACGATTCAACAGTTTATTACTGACAAACAAAAAATATCATTCACACACATTCCAACAGCCATAAACCTGACAGTTATGTCGATTTTTTATCTTTTTTTCATAAGACGCATCATAACTCACCGCGTGCTAATCGTGTTTGGACCTGTTGTGTATCTGTTTATTTATTTGGCTCCCCATTAGTTTCCACCGGAGTGGTTACTAATCTTCCTGGGGTCCAATCAATAAAATAGAATAATCATGTACAATGCCACAATGACTATTACATATGTATATGACATTTTACAAACAAAATTCATACATTTCAGATTCATACAAAAGCCAGATGTAATTAACTTATACATTTCCAACCTTCAATAAAATACCTAAAACATTCAGGTAGAACCAAAGCTAAAATTAGATTCTGATACTTTTTTTAAAGAATACATGCCCTTTAGTTTTCTAATATTTTTAGATAATTCATTCCATTCCCGAGATGCTCTGTAAACAGCATATTTTTGCAGGAAGTTTGCATTAGTACATTTTATCATTAATTTAGTATCACAAGCATATCTAGTACAATCGGTGTGTATCTGATCAGAGTAAATTAACTCTGTAAAAATGATTCGGGTTGACCTGTTAGAATAAATTTTTAATGAATATGTGTAAGTTGTACTACAACTTGACATTTAATAGAGACCATGATAAAGTGTGGTGCATTTCAACAACATTAGTAGAATACCGACATCTTAGGACTAAGCAAGCAGCCTTGTTGTGGACAAGCAGCAGCTTTAATAATTCTGACTATGGAATACGGTGCCTGCATGGTATAGAAAGCGACGCATGTACACCACACACATTGAGTTTATTAATGACAAACAAAAAATATAATTCACATACATTCTAGCCTAATAGTGATTAACTCTCTAACAGCCATAGACTTGACAGGTATGTCGTTTTCTTTCCCCCTTTTTTAAATGTTATTTTTTAACCAAAGACTCATCATGAATCCACTGCACTCATTCCTCCTCTTTCTGGCTGGGGCACAGACTGTGCATGGGGCAGAGAGGCCTGCACACACCGCAGCGGACATAAAGTCCTCATTTGAATACTGCTCTTTGCACCTGTTATCATTTCCGCACACAATCTTAGTTGATCACTCGCAAATCAGGAACTTGCCCATCGCACATTATTTTGTGGCTCATTCAATTTTGCGCTCTTTATTTAGAATATTGATAAATCAGGCCCAAAGAGGATTATATCTAAACCAAAAGTACAGTGCACAGAAAATTGTCCAGGTACAGAAATAATCTTTAAGGTAATTTATGTGGACCTTGAAGTCTAAAATGTAAAATCACTGAAATACATTAATGTTTTTGTTTTATTTTTTACTTTTCTATCACTCACTAAACTATGTGAAATCCTTGTATGTTTACATCCATCATGTCCTCTGAAGTAGATTAAAGGAGATGCATCTGGGAGCAGTATAAGGCAGATGTCTTTTGATGTTACTTTTGTTGATAGGGGGTCTCATGCTAGTTCAATGATTCCCAGTTCAACACAACGTTGACTTTGAAATAATTTTCATTGGCCGTAAAGCATTTAATGCTTTGTCTCCCTGGCTTCAGGTCATTAAGTGCAGCTGATTAGGATCAGTCACTGTGCTCCTACAGGCTGAAATCATGTCAGTATCAGTGATCTCAGGCAATTGCTACTTGTGCTTTTGCTACAAAAATCAGGAGTCTGTAATTTCCATTGTCCATAATTTACAGGTTTCTTATTACCAAAAGGAGTGCTTCTTTTCAATTGGGCTATTTTGCAGTGATCTTATTAAACAGTGTTTTTAGATCACCTCAATCTCAAATACACATTTTGAGATTGCTGTAAGGCAAAATAAGGCAAGTTTATTTATATACCACCAATTAATACAAAAGCCAATCCAAAATGCTTACAGGTCATCAAAAGAAAGACAAAAAGAAATTGAAAAATATATTTAATATTTTACTTAAAACTGAATGTCATAAACCTGAAAGCATAGCAAAAAAGAAACAGATGTTACAAGTAGTGCTGTCAAGAGATTAAAAAAAACTTTGAGATTAAAAATTGATCTATAATTAAATAATCTAATTCATCTCTTTTTTAATCACACCTAATAATTGCTGAGAAAAGCCCTCATCTTGAGGTATTTTCATTTAAATTAAAATTATTGTGGAAGAACAAATATATAACAAAAAAGTGGCTTTATGAAGTCATTTATTGACTTGAACAAATGCAGTCCAATGCCCTTTACATTTCTCTGTTTTTGATACTAGTCCCAGTGCTGCCTGCCTGTAACTTCAGCTTTGAGCATCCGCGATTCGTTAGCATTCTGGACTCAGTGGGGTAAATATCTGCTCAGAGTCCAGATTGACCTGGGGGTGGACAGAGCTGCAGCACACGGACTGCCTGCCGTGAATATTCTGAGATGGGAGATGGCACCACCGCTGCTCAGTGAGAGTAACAAGGATACGTTCTTGAGCCAAAACTCTCCAAAAACCCCAGAAAAAGTTGCTAGCTTTTTTGCTAGTCGCTTTTTTGAAAATAAATCACTGGAGGGGTCTAAAAACTCGCTACATATAGCGACATAGACGCTCAATTGGCAACACTGTCTGCAGCCCACCACTCATCCCCACTCATCTTGCCCTTCCTACTACAATGTAAGCGTCAGCTCATGATAAGCAGGCCTACAGACAGCCAATCATTGTCCACTTCAGGGTGTGGTTAACCCCTAACAACTCAAGCACAAGAAGCCCAAACCATAAAAATGGATTTTATTTAAAGGCAACTGATGTTTTAGGTAGGTCTTGGGAAGTTCTACAGTAACTGTGCACCAATTTTCATACCACTACATTAAAATAAGGTAAATGGGGGGGTCTAACATGTCTGGTTAGAAAATAAAGCACTCCACCAACAGGAGAGTAACATGTCTGGTTAGAAAATAAAACATACTTTAGCCTACCAGAATAGTCATTGGTCCCTATCTTACTTTTCCTGACTAAAGCCACTGCAGTCGTTCTCTTCAGTGTCTTTCTGTCCTCTAAAAGCTTTTGTCGTCGTTTTGCACTGACTCAGTTCTTCCTGCTCCCCCCCTCCAATGTCTGACCATTGATTCGTTGATGTCAAGCTTACGTGCAGTAGCTATTTCCTTCTTTGATGGCCAGCTCGATTGCCTTTAACTTAAAAGCTGCATGCATTTCTCTTTGTTTTCCATGATGAGAGTGAGTGCCCCCGGAGACTGTTAGCTGGTAAAAATCTATAAATTAGGTGCATCGTTGAATAGGACGCAGGGTCCAAAGCGTGTGAGTTGTGGCTTATTGTCTGAAAATTACAGTAAGTTACAGTATAGTCATGACTGCAGCAAAGGTTCAGCAAGGGAGAAAATGCATAGAACAGAAAAAAGCAAAAATCCTACTCACTCCTCTAAGTATCTGCCTTTTCTACAATGGCATTGGGTTAGGTTAACAATGTTCCAGGTGTGTTCTTCTTATGTGCCTTGGTGGCATGACAAGGTGAGAATATTGCACCATTCTTGCCACCAAGCTTTATAGTAGTATTACCGCAACACCAAACTTGACCATTTATGATGACCAAAGGCTCCCCGATGCCGCCTCCGCTTTGCTGCAATGTGGCACCATTGTTTTTTGAAACAGGCTATAGGCGCCACTGCTTTGAAAGGGACACAAGTGCAACCCAAATGTTGAAGCAATGACCTGATAAGAACATTATTTAATCTAATGCTTCTCTATGCAGACACTTTGTCTGAATTGCTGAAGATAAATTAATCTTGACATGCTAAATGCTTGGCTCAAGCTGAAAGTGCTCTGACCTATGTTTGATTGAATCAGCAAATAATTATTTGACCACTTCAGGGCATTAATTACATTTGACTACTGCATAAAAAATGTTATTGTCAAATGATTTCTTTTTTAAGATACAGTGATGTCACCGCAGATATAAAGTACTTTATCCAGACAAAGCAAAAAACTGAATTATATAGCATTCCTCCCAATATACAATACACTTCACTCATATAACTGGAATTCTTGTTCCACAAAGAGCAATTTAGCAGTATTTTGAAGTTTATGAATTTGTTACACATATTTTTAGATTTGCTAACATACATTTGATACTAAAAATCGGTATAGCAAAATTTAGGCATGCCATTGTTTCTTAATCCAATCCCCCCCAACTTCTCATTACGAATCAATTTTCCCTTTTCTTTTGATTAAGGATCTTTACAATTATAAGCCATTGAAGTTTTACCTTTCAGTATATGGCACTGTCCTTTCCTGTCTACTGTTTGTTGCTTTAACTGATTAAATACTGAGATTTTCTAGCCCAACACAAATTAATTTTCATGGTGGGGAAGCTAAAATAACAGAAACAATAACAGTATCAGAATGGTAATATATTTATTTTCTGTCATTTTCAACAACATTAGGACTAAACTCTTCGGTTGGCTGTTTGTGCTCTGTCTCACTAAAAATTGTTTCTTTGATCTCTCCCAGTATATGCAAATTACCTTTAATGCTCCAACATGTAAGTAACCTTGTTTCGGCTCTAACAGTCTGAAAAAGCATAGGAAAATTCTCCCCTCATCTTGAAGTGTTTAAACATGTCTGCAGCCATTGTAAAAATGTTAGAGTTTTGTCGTGATGTGTCTAGTAACAGTAAAATTAAACTAAAATTATAATATTTCAGGGAGACCGGAGGTTTGCTTAGTTCAAGAGAGATACACCTAAAATATATATCATATAAATTTATAAATCACAATTTCTGGATGACTTAAGCATGTTCAAAATAATATTTGATGCCTTAGTTTACCGGGGTAGTTCTTTATTGTTTGTTTGTTTTCTGCATTCAAGAGTGACGGCTTTTGAAAAAAATCAAAATAACATACCCAGGCTCTTCATTAATTTTTTTTTTTCGTTGGACAACACCAGTCAATTAAAACTACGTTATGTATTTAACAGCTTTTGTGGTCCTGACAACAAGGTTTTGTGGTCCTTGATAACTTGTTGACAAGAAGTATGACAGGAAGCTTTTTTACAGATATGGCTCTACATAAATTCATAGAGGACATCAAAGCACATGTATAAAAAAATAATTTGGGAAATGTCCATACACATTGAAAAACCCTGCACATACAGTAAGTGCTCGGAAATTTGTGAGCTCTGGACTGTTAACTTTCTCGAGCATAAACAAGGGCGTCAGTTTGCTTTTAAAATTGTTAGAAAAATTAACCATAAACTTGAGTGTGGTTTGAAGAATACTGAGAACAATTATAACTACTTATGCATATATAAGTGCTGTATTCATCCGTTTGACGTTTCAACTTTATTCAATCAATAAAAGTTGCAACCAGACTGTTTTGTCTAGTTTTCTCAAACGACACTGAAAGCCAGCAGGCTGTTGGCTAAAAACAATAATCCCGATGCTAGGGTGAGACCAAACTGCTGACACTGCAAGCTATGTGCGTTCGCAGCAGATCATAGTGTTGAATTTAGAACTACAAAGACAAAGAAAATAACTTAAGTGAGGAGACACGCAACAAAAACAAACGCGTTTCCTTGGAAACCCTGGCCGTTCTATGCTGAGAATCTCCAGCTTCACTACAGTTAATGCATAATACTGCAGTTGTTATGCATTTACAACATATGTGAGAGATATGAATAAACCCATGCAAGGGTTCAAATTCAAAGGATTAGAGATTCATATTTCTGTCCTTTTTAGTGATGCGTCTACTTTCAAGCAAGAAACATTTAATTATAATAATTTTACTTGGAGGATGCACGCACGGGCCTGAGCCATTTGTGCATGCATGGAGCAAGTGACGCTGCATGTTTAGAACACCTTTGATTAAAGATATACCAGTTAATCAGTCACCTGTTGAAACTCCACTTCCTTTTGACTGTGTCGTTTTAGCTGGGGACATGTTGCCAGCTAAAATGACACCTGTGTGTAAAAGAGAACATCGGGTGCAATTTAACATCTCTGTTTATACAAATGGAAACCTGTAGAATTAAATGGACATCTTCCTTTCTGACGCACATTCCATTCTCAGTTCACTTTGTGTGCATCCACCAATAAGCATAGAGATAGTAGGGCTGGACGTTATAGAAAAAGAGTATATCGATAAAGGGAATAGTCATATTGATCGATATTGATAAATATCAATAAATATCACAAAATGTAAAAAATATATTTTAAGTGCCTCCCCGGTCATTTTGTTATTCTTCAATGAACTAATTTTAACTAAGAATTAAATTAATTCATCTTTAAAACACCTCTTTTTATCATAAATTAGTTTGTAAGACACAGGAACAAATAAAGAGACCCAAGTAACATCAGTAAATACAAAGAAAAGTCATATTATTAACCATTATATTATATATTTTTTAATTGTTAGTAATTGAAATTAAAGGCTTATCTTGATGCTTTTTAATCTTTAAAACATTTTATGACACGCTATAATATTAATGGCTGAAACATTTGGTTTAGTTTGTCAATAAAGCTTATAATAATTCATTTCAGCCGGCTGGGCTATCCAACCCTGTTGTGTTTTTTAAAGCGTTTTTCGCTTCTGAGGACCGGGGGCAGAACTGAGGGGGACATTTTAAAAGCCACATAGCAGCGCGACCTGGGTAAGTTTCCTGTGTCTCTCTGTAACGGATTCGCAGCGAGCCGGGGGAGGGGAGTCCTGCTTAAGACAACTGATCGTAGTATTTTATTTGGTTTATTATTGCTACGTTTAGTGTTTTAGTGCGTTGAGGATCGGTTCAAAACTGGATGAAACCTTTACCTGAGTCACTGAAACATTTATCCGGAACAACTTCCTCCGCTGCTCCCTTGACTCCCGTGAAGTTACGGCAATGGTTCGCTTAGGGACTATCAAAAAATTCTGTTTCAGCTCAAATCATTTCATCCTTTTTGTGGTTTGAAAGGAGAGAGGGGTGGTTGACAGAGCTGCCTATCAGCGGTAATGATTTGTTTGGAGTACGTAATGATTGTTGTATTAAGCTACCTGATTGGCTATAATGAAAAAATGAGAGAAAACTTTGTTTTTCTATCGAACTTTTTTATCGACCCCTTTTTTTCTATCGCACCACAAGTCTATCGATCGATATATATTGCTATTGAATTATCGTCCAGCCCTAAGAGATAGGCAGTTGTTTGTAACTATGGCTATATGAAAGTAACAACATGATTAAAGCTGGTGTCTGTGCACCAGAGCAAGTTCCATGATTTTAAAATCTGTTTTAAATTTCATTGAGAGAAAACAAAACAGTGACTTCTGGCAAGCTAAGCTGCAATGTCTTTATAGGTCAGTCCGAAACGAAAACAGAACTAAATTTAAGCTCTTAATGCCATTTCCATTTGGATAAACAAAGAAGATAAACCGCACCCGATGGTCTCTTTTACGCATAGGCATCATTTAAGCTGGTGACATATCCCCGGCTAAAATTACACATTCAAAGGTGAGTCCAGTATTAACAGGTGAATGATTAACTGGTATCTCTTTAATCGATGGTGTTCTAAACATGCAGCGTCACTTGCTCCATGCATGCATGCACAAATGGTGCAGGACAGTGCGCGCATCCTCCAAACAATATAACGTTTTTATAATTAAATGTTTCTTGCTTGAAAGTATGGGCGTATCAGTAAAAAGGACAGAAATTCGAATAGGCCTATTGGACTTCGTGAACGTCAGATGCCTTCAAAGCTGCATAAAATATTGTTTCCCCAAGAATTTCTTCTTGCATGTATCATCTTTCTTACATATGTTGTAAATACAAAACAACTGCAGCAAAAGTAAAAATGCCATTAACTGTAGTGAATCTGGTGTTTCCCTGCATAGGACGGCCAGAGTTGCCAAGGAAATGTGTTTCTTTATGTTGTGCATTCTTTTTCTCTGCCGAACGTTTCCTCACTTCAGGGATTTTCTTCGACTTTGTAGTTCCAAATTCAAGACTTCCATTGGCCCGTGAACGCACATACCCTACAGTGTGAGCAGTTTGGTCTGATCCGGGCATTGAGTCGTAGATTGTGAAAATAATACTATTAACGTAACCAACATTGTTCTTTGTGCTACAATGTGAATTTGAATGATTCTTCTTAGCCAACAGCCTGCTGGCTTTCAGTGTCGTTTTAAAAACTAGACAAAACAGTCTGGCTTTCAACTTTTATAGATTGAATAAAGCTTCTATATAGCTTACACTACACTGCATCTTGTAGTGAAACGTCAAACGGATGAATACAGCACTTATACATGAATAAGTAATAATAACTGTCCTCAGAATTCTTCAAACCACACTCAAGTTTATGGTTATTGTACCTAGCAATTTTTAAAACAAACTGATGTCCTTGTTTACGCACAATCGAGTATCTGGAGTGCACCAGATAGTAAGTGGTGCACACATGAAACCAACTTTTTTTTTAATGCCCATGTCCCCTAAGGGGCTCCGTAGCAAGCCAACCTTGAGACATGGTTATATATTTATGTGTATGTAATGCAGGAAATTGTGATCTATTCACTCAGGATATATTTAAATGATACTTTTTATTTTTATGTTCACAATTTCTTTTTTTGCACAGGAGTCAATCAAATTTGGCTACAACAAGTAAATTAAATTTACTTTTAATCCAAATATGTACCAAATTTAGCCTTGACAGGAACCATTATACATTGTTTAGACATACGTACAGTATGTCTAAACCTGAGGATTCCTGGGGCGCAGGGGACCTGGGATAGTTCTCTTGTTTTGTGCCTCTTTTCTTACACTAGTTCAGTGCAGATTGAAGGTGTGGGCAGGGATGGTTCTGGGGGGTCCAGGGTGGGCCAGTGCCAGCTTCGCTATACGGTATGCATGAAATGGCAAGACATGTGACGTGAAAAAATAAAAAGCCTTTCTTTAAGGAATACAAACAAATAACTCCCAGGCATAAGCCATCAATCAATTGTACTTATAAGAATGGAAAAATTTGAATCTGGGCTTGCCATCTGCTGCACTATGCTAAGCCCTAGAATTGCGCTGCTCTGGGTGGCTGCATGTTGGAGAGGCCCGGTTGGCTACATATTAAGTTTTGCTTTTTTGTACATTGGTTCCTCTTTTTTCTTAAAGAAAATTGCATTTTTTTGACCTGTATACTTTCTAGTTTTTGGTGCTGTGAAGCTGGAAGGATTTTTGCTGAAAATGTTTCCCTTTTTGACAATTTGTTTTGATGCGTAACCATGGCAACAATGTGGTTTACAGCCGGGAGCAGCTGATTAACATGGCAAAAGCTGAAATAATACCTCAACGGAAGCCACAGATCCCTGATGAGTTGATAAGGAGGAGACGAGGATGCAGAGCAGGAGCATAAAGGAGACAGAGAAAGAGGAAGTTCAAGCCATCTCTTCCATCGATCATAATGGGCAACGTAAGATCACTGGCTAACAAGATGGATGAACTCCAAGCCCTTGCAAGGACTCAGCTAGAGTACCGTGAATGCAGTGTTATGTGTTTTACTGAGACGTGGCTGCTGGATCATATCCCCGACTCCAACGTCTGTCTGACAGGCTTCCTTACTGTACGAGCAGACAGAGATCTGAAGACGACCAGAAAAAGAAAAGGTGGTGGGGTAGCAGTGCTTGTTAACAATAGATGGTGTCTTCCAGGACATGTTACTGTGAAGTGCCGTCTCTGCAGCCCAGATGTCGAACTCTTGGCAGTAAGTTTTCGTCCATATTATTTACCAAGAGAGTTCAGCAGTGTAATTTTGGCAATTGTTTACATTCCACCTTCAGCTGTTGCCGACACTGCATGTGATGTCATCAGTTCCGTTGTTGCTAAGCTACAGACACAGCGCCCCAATGCATTTGTGGCAATATCAATAGCACTGCTCCTTGTAGACAACACACACATGCCAAGGACTAAGTTTAATATTGTTCATATATTGTTTATTTATTGTATGTATTTTTTTACATTATTATTGTTATTATAATTATTTATTCTTTTTTAACTATCCACTGTGCTGCTGCAACACGGAGAATTTCCCCATTGTGGGACAATAAAGGTCTATCTTATCTTATCTTATCTTATCTTATCTGGTGATTTTAATCATGCCTCGCTCTCTACTACACTTCCAACATTTCAACAGGTTGTCAGCTGCTCTACAAGAGAAAACAGGACCTTGGATTTGTTTTATGCAAATGTAAAGGATTCATGCACGTCCAAACCAAGACCTCCTCTGGGACAATCAGATCACAATCTTGTTTTTTTCTGTTCAGAATATAAATCACTTGTTCAGAGGCAACCTGTGTCAAAACGAACTTTGAGAAAATGGCCACAGGAAGCTGAAGAAGCCCTGCAGGGTTGTTTTGCAACCACAGGCTGGATGACTCTTTGCCAAGCACATGGAGAGGACATCAATGCCATGACTGAGTGTGTGACTGACTATATAAACTTCTGTGTGGACATCATCATCCCCACCAGAACAGTGAGATGCTTCCCTAATAACAAACCCTGGATCACCAGTGACCTGAAGGAACTGCTAAACAAGAAAAAAAGGGCCTTCAGGGAGGGAGACAGGGAATTACTGAGGAGTATACAGAAGCAACTTAAGGTCAAGATCAGAGACAGCAAGGACGCATACAGGAAGAAGCTGGAGAACAAACTACAGAGGAACAATATCAGAGATGTCTGGTCAGGAATGAAAAAGATCACAGGTTTTAAGGACAGGAAGGATTGGATAGATGGAAGTCTGGACAGAGCCAATGAACTGAACATATTCTTCAACAGGTTCAGTTCAGGAACTAGCTCAGCATCCTCCTCTCCTGTTCCCAGCCAAACAGACATCCCACTCTCCTCTGACCAACAGCTTTCCTGTTACACATCGGATGTTTTATCCTTCACCTCAGCCATGGACTCTTCTAATTCCACAAGTTTGACTTCAACCAAGTCAGGAAATGCTTCTACCCCCTTTGCCTCCCCCTCCCACTTGTCTGTCTCCAAAAGTCAGGTGAAGAGGCAGCTGGAGAAACTGAACCGGAACAAGGCTGCAGGTCCAGATGGTGTCAGCCCCAGAGTCCTGAAGGCCTGTGCAGAGCAGCTCTGTGGGATTCTGCAGCACCTCTTTAACCTCAGCCTAACTCAGGAGAAGGTTCCAGTGTTGTGGAAGACATTCTGCCTTGTTCCAGTACCCTAAATAGCCCACCCATCAGTCATCAATGACTATAGACCTGTTGCCCTGACATCCCACATCGTAAAGCTCCTGTTGGCAACCCCGAGTAAGCAAACAAGAACGTATCAGGACGCACTGCAGTTTGCTTATCGCTGTGGAGTTGGAGTTGAAGATGCCATCATCCACCTACTTCAACCAACCCACTGTCATCTGGACAAAGCAGGCAGCACTGTGAAGATCATGTTCTTTGATTTCTCCAGTGCATTTAACACAATTCAGACTGATTTGCTTTGTCAGAAACTCCTGAAGACACAGGTGGAGCCCTCAACAATCGCCTGGATCAATGACTACCTGACAAACAGACCACAGTTTGTGAGACTGAAGAATTGTGTGTCAAACCAGGTGGTCAGCAGCACAGGAGCACCACAGGGGACCGTACTCTCACCATTCCTTTTCACTCTGTACACCTCAGACTTCCATTACAAATCAGAGACCTGTCATCTGCAGAAATACTCAGATGACTCAATTGATGCAATTGTCGGGTGTATCAGAGATGGACAAGAAGCTGAATACAGAGAGCTTGTGGACCGCTTTGTGACATGGTGTGGAAATAATCGTCTTACCTTGAATGTGAACAAAACAAAGAAGATGATTGTAGATTTCAGCAGAAACAGGGATAAGTCAAAAACTGTTTCCATCATGGGAGAAGAAGTGGAGGTGGTTGAGGTGTATAAATACATCGGAGTTCACCTTAACAACAGACTGGACTGGAGGCGCAACAGTGAAACCGTCTACAAGAAGGGACAGAGCAGACTGTACTTCTTGAGGAAGCTTAGGTCCTTCAAGGTTTGCAGCAAAATGCTGGAGATCTTCTACAAGTCTATTGTGGAGAGTGTAATCTCTTCAGCCGTCATCTGTTGGGGTAGCAGCATCAGAGCCAGGGATTTAAAAAGGCTAAACAACCTAATAAAGAAGGTTGGTTCTGTTCTTGGGACAACTATGGAACATCTGGAGATGATGCAAAGAAGGATTCTTCATAAAATCAAAAAGATTATGGACAACCCTAAGCATCCTCTTCATGAGACAGTCATTCAACAACAGAGCGTTTTCAGTCGGAGGCTTCTTCTGTTTTGCTGCAATACAGACCGCTACAGGAAATCCTTCCTGCCCACAGCTATCATCATCTACAACATCTCCTTAAAGAATTAATTATATGAGCTATACCAACACTTAATTTCCCTCTGGGATCAATAAAGTATTTTTGAATTTGAATTGAATTCAATTTGCTTTCTTGAGATCTTTGAGTTTCTTCAAATACCATGGTGAAAGTCAGATGATATATTAGGCCCTATTTGTTTTCTTTATATGCACCATTGCAGTCAATACAGACAAAACAAAAGCAAACAACCTTGAGAGAGAGGTAGGGACATAGCAGTCAAGACTGATGACACTACAGTTTTGGTAAACATTCACATAATTTTTAAAGAGACTGAGTATTGCACATGTAGCCAAGAAAATTAATTCTGAAATACTTTCCCCTCGTAGAACAGTTTGTACAAAAACATGAATCATGAGCCAGATTTCTGATATGGCTTTAAAATTTATGACTAAACTACAGGGTTGTTTCAAGGAAGACAAGGTATATTTTCTTATAATTTCAATTTTCAATACAACCCATATTGTGCTTGAATACATTTGGCAAGATCTAAATAAAAGATTACTGAACAAATATGTAGACATCTATCATAGTAATATTGTGCAGAGGGAGGCAAGCTCATATTAATGAGATAACTAAAGTGTTTGCTTGGCTCATTGTATCTTAATGTATGATTCATTAGGACCTAAAGTGACTTTGAACTTCAATCATGTCTGACAGCGAAGGAAGCAGTTGTGGCATATCCCTAGGAAAGACAGGGACCCTGGTAGCTTTAACACAGTTTGGCAGAACACTGTTCTCAAGGTCGACAGACCACCAGAGCAACAGCAAAGGATATTTCATTGCACTTAGCTGCTGACTACATTGTGTCTCACCCAAGCTCTAGGCTGCTTTCAACAAGCCTGTCCTGCTGAATTCTTTGTAACATTTTTCCAGAGCTGGCTGACATTTGTTATTTTCTCTGGGAATGTAATGCTGTTTCGTTTTTAACTACTGCAAGTGTTTGGTAAAGATTAGAAAAAGCACACACAAACATATCCAAAAGCCACTACAAATCTAAAATGTAAGGGCAAATTTCCCATCACTTCAAACCATTGTGCTTGTCACTTTGACTGCCCATAATACTTAATAAGCTGACATGATGGCTTGAGCCTCCAATGAGAAAAACATTTCATGAGGACCCAAGCTGTGGCATTGGTAAATGGAGTTGTGGAGATAGTAAGACTAAGCTTTTCCTGACCTTGAGAGAGGGTTTATGAGTATAGGAGGTGATAGTTTTTGTCAGCATAAACGTATTGCGCTTGCAGCTTAAACAGGATGATATCCTGACGCTGCAGTGCCTGGAATATGCACCCTCCTCTGGTAAACCCGTGGATGAAGAGGGCAGCAGCCCTAAATATGATCTCTGTAGATCAAACAGACTAGGATTATATGTGTAAAAGGCTGGTTACCTTATGCCAGTTAAATTATTGTTAAAATCAGATATTTTATCCAGGAGCAGTCTCATCTTTTTTAACACTCACTTTTCATTACAGAAGAGAGCAGTGATGGAGTGATTGATTTCAAAATGTTCTCTGTGACAATGCCACCGGCTGACACTGAGCAGGAAAACAAAGATATTGCATCATTTTTTCTGTCACTCAAAATCATCGGAAGCTCTTACATCATGCGGCAGGCCAAGAAATTAGACTGACAACAGTGATAAAAATGATGCAAATTAAACAATAAATGAAAAAAAGAGTCAGAATTGCTCCTTTTTTCCTTACTAAAGGGAAAATGAAACTTTAAAGAAGGATTTCTAAATTTAAAGAAAAAAAGCTTACACATTCTGAAGCTTTTCTGAAGCTTTTTTAATCTAATGAAAAATAAAAAGGTAAAGAAGTTTACCATTAAAATATACTGAATACACACGAGTTTTTGTGTTAACGATACAATATGTGCACAATTTTAAAAATATACTGTATATTTTTTATATAAATTGTTATTTTCTTAGAAACGTTTTTTTTTTATAAATGTGCATCTAAAACAAACAAAATATTTAAAGTATGATTTAAAAATCATTGCAATCTAGATTTATGACAGACTGATGTTATTTTACTTTGGCACATAAAAAGCTAACCCAGTTTTTAAGGAAAGTCAATGCAAATTTCTTTATGGGAGTTACTGAGGCTACAAAGTGAAATGCTCCCAGCAGCAGCTGAAAAGCAGTTTGAAGCTCATTAACATCATGCCTCAAAGAAAGCTATGCTTAGTCATAGTCAAAACTTTGAGAAAACGTATAAAGATGCCTGGATTTGTCCAGTTACATAGCTCACATTCTTATCTATCTAACATGCAGTTATAACAGCAGGGTGGAAATTTAACAAAGTCCAACCACTATTTAAATTAGGGAACACATCTCAAGTGTATAACTACAGAGCTGCATTTTTTAATGCAAGTAAAAAGCTTTAACTGAAAAGGCAGATATGTGGGCGCAGTATCTCTAGACTTCAAAAAGGCTTTTGATACTTTGCTCTTCTTATGATAAAATAAATACCTTTCATTGAATCATTCATTCAGCAAAAGAAAACAATACCAATAAACTAAAAATAATTTTCATTCATGTTTTTCTGTTGGATTTAACAAATTGATAATCTGACTTAAAAAAACACTAAGATTTCTCAGTAAATTTAAAATCACTGGTTCAGTACCACTTTTTGGTATCGGTTATCTGTAGTGTAGTTTAGAGGTCATATAATCCCAGTCACATTCTACCTGAGTTCATTGATTCAGGGGATTCACCATGTACTGTACCTCAAACAACTCCAATCTGTCTGCGGGAAAACCGTAAGCATCCCATGCCCATCTTGTCTTACTACATGCTACTAAACAACATGTACATGTCTTAAAGCACCTGTCCCCTCTGACACATGTTTTGAAGCTAAATCAGCAAAAATTTTATGAGCTGGTCTCATTTAGTGAATGTGCTATATTCAGTTTTTCTTTTCTTCAGAATGACAAATAGGAGGAAAAAGTCTTTAAAATCAATGGTTGCAGGAGGCTTTCACACTCCTGTCGTCCACAGTGGTGCCAGGGGAAAAAAAGCAATGCTGCATCCAAAATAGGTTTAGGTTGTCACAGTATGGTGACATAATGTGTTGAACATCATTATGATAATGAACATTCATTTTCTGTCATCAGCACCTTGTGTGCCTTTCTTTCTAATGTACTTTCCTAAAGCTAACGGTCTATGACAGTCTTATTTATTGCATTCCATAGCACGGCTATTTCTGGAAATCACTTTTAAAATTCTGCTACAGAGAATATCTTGGAAATTTATATCAAAGCACTATCTCACGATGTATTATTGGGTGTTATGGGAAATAAACCGTCTTGAAAGTAATAACTTCTACCAGTGTCTGCAAGCCTTATCCTTTTTGTTGGCTCTGAAGAAGCATTATTGCATGCTTTCAGAGTGAAAGATGATGGATCTTAAAATTAAAAGCACAAACAAGGTGCAGCAGAGCACAACATCTCAAAATGAGCTGAACAGCCTGTTTAAATCTAGCATGAAATAAGGTATTCATTCCTTGATTGCATATGCCCCCCTCTCATTGAGGGATTGGGTCACCTTAGCACCTTAACAACCCGTAATGTCTCAAAACCTCTGCAATCATATCGCACTGATGCATGACAACATTATCATTTAAAAAGCCCCATGTGCACTCAACTTACCTGAGAACAAATGGCAGATACTCTCACCTCTGGAGGAATAAGAATTTATTCAGTTTACACTCAGAGATTCTTAACAAAAGCCAGTGTGCCGTACTGAAACTTGACAAAATGACAAGTTCTTCCAGGCAGAATATTTGAATGACTTTCCTATAACGTGGTTTTAAAAATCAAAGTGCATGTACAAGTTTAGCTTGCACTAAGACCAACAGCAGTAGGAGCTGCAGTTTGTGTACCTCTGGGTTCACCAGCAGACATGCACGTAGGGATGTCCCGATCCAATCACATGATCGGAAATCGGGCCTGATCTAGTGATTTTTAAATGATCAGAATCAGGTGGAAATGATCGGACATAACCTCATAAAACAACAAGAATGACGTTTTAAATTCATCCTGAGACGGAGATTGTCAAACGGATTGACAGTGGCTTAGTTTTGATTTCCACTACATCAATATTCACTGTTGCATGGACGACAAGAACACAGTATAGTCACACAATTTACAGCAGGCGGGGAATTGAGACAACACAATAGTGAGCTGCTAGCTAGAAGTGCTAATGCAGGGCAAACGTGTCGCCTCACTAGAGCAAAAACGTCAGCAGTTTGGACTTATTTAAAGCTGAACAGCGAAGGCAGTGCAGCAGCCACATATAACGTGTGTAAATTGGGCATTTCACTTGGTGGGGATCAAAACCAAGACAGCCAGACTGATCATACTGGATGAGAACCCACTATTTGTGGTTGCAAACGTATGATTTCGCAGTCTCCCGGAGCACCTGAAGCCACGGTATGAGATATCTTCTCATCACTACTTTACAGACACAGCTATGCCAGGCATTCACAACAAGCTATGTGACGACCTGCTAGTTCTTGTATCAAAGGTATCTGCTTTTGGGGTTATCACATGGATGTATGGAGTTTGTCAGTTTGTCCGATGTCATTGCTAAGCTTTACTACTCAATGGGTCAACTCAAGTTTTATTTACAACGTGGGACCTTGCATGCCCAACACTTTAGCGAATCTCACATGGTAGAGCATCATATACATACTTAAAATATACTTAAAAGGATTACTTGGATGTGTTGTCCTTTTTATTATTTTAATGTAATGCGGAAAGATCGGATCAGGACTCGGTATCGGCAGATATTTAAAATCAAATGACTCTGACTTGACTCGGGAGACAAAAAAATGTGATCAGGACATCCCTACATGCATGTGTTACTTGATCTATACTGTTGCCTTAGGAACTGTAAATAGTTCTTATACGAGACACACAACATATTTTAAAAGGTTTTATTGACAGAGCTATGGCAAATTAAGATTTCCATATCTTAGCAACACTTTACATTCATTTAAAAGGCAAGTGTTGTTCATAATAACTGCATGAAGTTATAAATCGTTTCCATGAAAAAAAATCAAAAGTAATAATTTCACCATCAGACATCTTGACTGGTTACATTTTCTTTGCAGAAAGGAAAACTTAAAGAGATTATTTTCCTTTGATAAAAATATATATTTACAGTTGTATATATACAGTTCAAAAGTTTTGAGAATTACACAAATATTAGTTTTCACAAAGTTTGCTGCAAAACTACTTTTAGATCTTTGTTTCAGTTGTTTCTGTGATGTACTGAAATATAATTACAAGCACTTTATACGTTTCAAAGGCTTTTATTGACAATCACATGACATTTATGCAAAGAGTCAGTATTTGCAGTGTTGGCCCTTCTTTTTCAGGACCTCTGCAATTCGACTGGGCATGCTCTCAATCAACTTCTGGGCCAAATCCTGACTGATGGCAACCCACTCTTTCATAATCACTTCTTGGAGTTTGTCAGAATTAGTGGGTCTTTGTTTGTCCACCCGCCTCTTGAGGACTGACCACAAGTTCTCAATGGGATTAAGATCTGGGGAGTTTCCAGGCCATGGACCCAAAATTTCAACGTTTTGGTCCCCGAGCCACTTAGTTTTCACTTTTGCCTTATGGCAAATGCTCCATCGTGCTGGAAAATGCATTGTTCTTCACCAAACTGTTGTTGGATTGTTGCAAGAAGTTGCTGTTGGAGGGTGTTTTGGTACCATTCTTTATTCATGGCTGTGTTTTTGGGCAAAATTGTAATTGAGCCCACTCCCTTGGATGAGAAGCAACCCCACACATGAATGGTCTCAGGATGCTTTACTGATGGCATGACACAGGATTGATGGTAGCGCTCACCTTTTCTTCTCCGGACAAGCCTTTTTCCATATGCCCCAAACAATCGGAAAGAGGCTTCATCGGAGAATATGACTTTGCCCCAGTCCTCAGCAGTCCATTCACATTACTTTCTGCAGAAGATCAATCTGTCCCTGATGTTTTTTTTGGAGAGAAGTGGCTTCTTTGCTGCCCTTCTTGACACCAGGCCATCTTCCAAAAGTCTTCGCCTCACTGTGCGTGCAGATGCGCTCACACCTGCCTGCTGCCATTCCTGAGCAAGCTCTGCACTGGTGGCACTCCGATCCCACAGCTGAATCCTCTTTAGGAGACGATCCTAGCGCTTGCTGGACTTTCTTGGACGCCCTGAAGCCTTCTTAACAAGAATTGAACCTCTTTCCTTAAAGTTCTTGATAATCCTATAAATTGTTGATTTAGGTGCAATTTTAGTAGCCACAATATCCTTGCCTGTGAAGCCATTTTTATGCAACGCAATGATGGCTGTACGCATTTCTTTGCAGGTCACCTTGGTTAACAATGGAAGAACAATGATTTCAAGCATCACCCTCCTTTTAACATGTCAAGTCTGCCATTCTAACCCAATCAGCCTGACATAATGATCTCCAGCCTTGTGCTCGTCAACATTCCCACCTGAGTTAAAAAACTTAAGCAGCAACTTTTCCAATTTCCAATATTTATGTAATTCTCAAACCTTTTGGCCACGACTGTGTATATATGTATATAATGGCACTCACATTCCAGCTCACAGACTAATTCAAGATGACATTATGACAAATTGTCTCTGGAGATTTATTTCTGTTCTGTATCGATTTCCACCTTTGATAACAACAGTGGGACATATTATAAATCAAAAAGCAAACAGATGTATGAGTAATTTCCTTAGAAGCACACAAAACCAAAAAGAGAGCGAGAAATAAATTAGCAAAAAGGAAACAAATAACACAAATATAAAAATGCAAAATGTTAATTTTTAAGTAAATAACAGTCATAACAAAAGGTGATCAACATTCAAAGAAGAGAAAAATGCAGGAGAACACATTTAGTTTTTAGTTTATATTTGAGCGCAGATATGTTCCAAGCAATGTTTTTCTGTTGTTGTTGAGAATGCCTGTGCTGCCTACACCACTCTGTATGTTTTTTATTGAATGTTTTGTCTCCTCTGGTGGGAAAATATCCCAATTCCCACCACAATTATGTCTCATGGTTGATTTTAGAATGTGACTTTAGGGCATCCAGTGATCTTGGACAGAACAATGGGGCTGCCATGTTTAGTCTAGTTAGAATAGCAGCAGGTCCAATAAAAATTCATGAATACCTATGACCTGCCCCTTTACAAGTAAAGACATGGTTACCCAACTTCTGTCACCTTACCTTGAGGCAAATCTATCATTTTAATTTGGATATATTCTCTTTAAAAAGAACATATGTCAGTTTGTGAAAGAAACAAATATTTCTGGGTCAGGCTTTTCTGTCCCAGTGTGTCAGTTCATTATTTATGAGGTGTCATAGTGTTATAGTAATAATCATCTTTCTATCACTAGGCTGCAAACTGTGATGTAGACTCACTCATAAACTTTCTTGTTCGCCTATCATCTGTCTTTCATTTCAATTGCCTACAAAGACAGGATGCAGGAGGAAAACGATGCACCAGCATCTCCTTCCAGTGTATACTGTAGATACCCAATTTTATCACCAAATAACTTTGAAAAATTGTTCATGAGCACTGAAGCTCACTTAGGACATGTATGGCACACATGCATGCCACTGTTACAGAATCAATGCAACTGCAACTTGAAATATTGCAGCAATTACCAAATGACAACATGACTTAATGCCAAACTATACTGTTTACGTTATGAAGATTTACTCACCCCGCATAGCAGATGATTGAAAATAAAGGGGAATTGACAGCTCTATCTGCTTTCCGTTTAGTTCGGCAAACAAATATTTATATCACAATATCTATATATGAGTGATATCACTTAACACTAATGACACTTAAGTCTACCACTTTCAGCTGAAGAAGTTTCACTAACTCTTGCTTTCCACCAGACGCATAAGCGGCGCATAACATAATAGACGCATTTTATTTTTTCCACTGGGAGCGTTCCATGCAGCTGGTCCTGGGAGATCACGAAATCACAGAATTGCAATTGCATAACTTAAAGGGTAGTATGCAGGATAAAAAAATAATTGTATGTATAAGTATCATAAACTCAATATCCACTCCCAAAAATGCTGATATTTCTGTCCATGCCTTCACCTTTTTCATGCTGTCCTCGATCACTGGTATCATATAAATTGGATGATTGTCCACTTCAGGGATTAAATTGTCGTTGTCCATGATGAAAACCAACAAATTAGACCCACCGACCAACTGACTTCAACCCTGGTGTCACAGATAATTATATTTTGTTTAATTTTTTCATAATTAAGCAATCGGAAATCTGCATGTGTCTTCTATTTGAAATTCTCCGGATGCTTCACACGGCTCCCATGTCTGATTTCCTGTCTGGCCCAATCTAAACTGCTGTGCTTGATGAGCTTTAGAAGCGTAGCGCATAAAACATAGACCCGGCATGTAAATTTAGGAGAGGGCAGCGACACAACGCTTCTATGATGCATTGGATTTGTGCTGCTATGCTGTGGAAACAAACCCATTGACTATAACGGTGGCATTCAGCTGCTTATTACGCAGACGTTACATGCCGCTTATGCGTTTTGTAGAAAGTAAGCTTAACACGAATGTATGAGAAGCGACACACATACGACACATATTTCACAGGAACTGATGTTCCACAAAGCTGTTAATTTCCTTACATTCAGACAAGACACCAGCATGCATTAGAAAGATGGGTAACAACATGACAGTGGCTTTATGTTTACTACATGAAGCAATGGCAGTAACTAGGCCAACTATGTCATCCATCTTTGGCAATTACTTTTGAAAAAGTCACATAGGTAATTGTTACTCTAATGAAGGCAAAAAAAAAAAGAGTAAACCCAATTGTTAATAATGTGCATTTGATAACAAACAGTAAATATATATTTCTTAAACTTCTGACAAAAGTAGACATGACAAGTGCATAATAAAAATGTTACCTGCAATACAATAAAACTTAACATGCACACTTGTAAATAGCTAAAATTCAAAGAAACAACAGTGCAAAAAAGTGCATTTTTCTGTGTTTCACTTAATTCAACATTCAAGGGGCAATAAACATCTGAAACGGCCAAATGTGAATTTATAACTTAGGTTTATTGCAAATCTAGATCATTCACAAAACAAACTAAAGTTGAGTATTGAGGATTGGCCTTTATTCACATTAGTTCAGACTGGAAATAGGCAAAGAGAGAAGGGGGAAGATATGCAATCAAGGTACCCAATATGGGGATTTAACCATAGGCAGCTGTGTCAAAGAGCAATAGCTTCTATACATTGTATGCCAGCTCTACCTAACAATTAGCATCTTGTTTTGAAAGGACCTTGTTGCATCGATGCTCCTTCAATGAAACAATGGAGCTTCAGGTTATCCAGTGTCATCACGCTGTGACTGGCTATGCAAGTAAATGAACCCCAATCACAAGGAATGCCTTGGTATTCCCCCGATAAGCTGGCCAAAGTAGCTGGGGAGAGGACTGTGGCTCAGGGGGTAGGATCTCGTCCTGTAACTGGAGGGTTGCCGGTTCGAGCCCCTGCTCTGTCCGTCTCTGTTGCTGTGTGGCCAGACACGTCACCCGCCTTGCTTACTGGTGGTGGGCCCGGTGGTTCGGCAGACTTGCTTCTGTCAGTGTGCCCAGGGCAGCTGTGGCTACAGTGTAGCTTACCATCACAAGCGTGTGAATGTGTGCATGAATGCTGTAGTGTGAAGCACTTTGGAGACCTCAGGACTAGATAAAGCGCTATACAGGTCCAGGCCATCTCTGATTAAGTGGAGGATGGATGGATGGATGGAAGTTTACAAACAGAGGTCCGATTGAGTCATATTCATCACATGTAGCAATGCAATGCAATACAGAAAACATTCTATTGTGCAAAAAAAATTTGGAAGTGATTTGGCTTTCTAACGTTAATTTGTTAACTTTGTATACCTTATAAAGGATTTTTTAAAATGTAAATTAATTTCCAGATTTATTGGGAGTTTATTTAATGCATGTTTATCAAGTACAAAGTCTTCTTACCTATACGTTTCATTTCCATTTTTTAAATACCAATTTTTTTTTGATGCAACCAAGATAAGTCATATTTTTGCTACTCAAACTTAAAAAAACTCAATAATAAATGTAATAATTAATAATAAACTTAACAAGTATTCTACTTAATAGCTGTATTTTTATATATTCAGGTTAAGTGCATCCCTGTTGTTAAAGGGCAGATGGAGTTGAAAAATGAGAGTTCTGAGAGATGTTGTCAGAGGCACCTGCACAACGATCTGAATAATGCACTCAGACCTCAAGGACACCTGCTGTAGCCTGTACATCTGGATAGCATAGGCACACAAAATAAACACACACAAACATAGATTCTTGGATTTCAGCACATTTTAACCACAAAGCATGTGGGTACAGATGCACTTTAAAAACGACAGAGATGCTTATAAAACTTTGTGCATGCAAACGTACACATTCACACACCTGCTGTGCTGAGATAAATGCTCCTAATTGGAGGTTTGAGGCAGAATTGCGAATAATCTGTCAAAACACAGGAAAACAATCTTATTTCATCATAACTCTTCTTTTGCTCAGTTTCTTTGGGTGAGATGAGTAAGATCCTTCATTACACATTCGTATAGAAACCTCATTTCTCAAAAAAATGCCTGTGATTCTCCTGAGAGGGATGCAGTGGGGAGTAGATTTAGGGGGATGAGCTGTGTTTTTCTGATCAGAAAAGACCCCCGATGCCTGGCACAGCTCCACCATGCTGCACTGGTGTTACATTTAGCAAGATTGTTGGGTGAAATTGGGACAGTAAACAAGCTTATTTTACCCCTTTTCTTTTAAAGGAAATCATGTCATCTCAGTTGGAAAGGGAAAAAAAACAACATCCCCTAAGTGATCACAGATTTAATTATTGATAGCTTTTTGCTGTTGAGAACCCCATCAGTTGGTTGTCAAGCTGAAAGCAAAGGTTGACAGACGGAAGATCTTTCATATTTTCTATGTTGACAATTTGAAAGCAATTACATGAGAAGGAGCCTTGGTAGGAGACTGAGCGATGGGTGATGTGTAAAAGCTGTTTTTTATTGTTTGCTTCTTAGAAATATGCGTCAGGTTGTGTTTCAAGGTTTGATTTTAAAAAAAAGTATTATCTTAGAGGTAAGGGGAAAAACGAAAAAAGAAAACTAGTCTCAGCTATTTTTGTATATTTCCTTAGCTGCAGGCTTCTGGCTTCTTGTGTTGAAACAGTAAAAAGTCTGAATCATTAATACTAGATGAGTTGTGTCACTGTACTATGCAAGAGCTCAGTATGAGCAAGTACATGCCTCTACTATAAGCGGTTAAGGGTTGACTTTTATCAGTAACACCTGTGCTACACTGTGTTTTCTGCATAGCTGCAGCCTGTGTTGTGTAACTTTATCAGAAAACAGTGTGAAAATTTGAATTATGCAAAAACAAAAATGCTTATTTTGAGTGAACCTTAAGAGCAGTTAAAATAACAATGAATGACAGCGTCTAAATGAAATAGTAGACAATACAATACCTTACCTGCTTTAATATACCTTCATGTAGATGAAAAATGAGGACCCAAATTCAGAGCGGTGTTTAGCACGTGGAGCGCTCATATTTAATAGTATGTCCAAAGGCCAGACTCAGGCACGAACACGGGACTAGACGGAGACAAGACTAGCAGACATTAGACCACGACCTGACAAAGACTGGGAAACACAACAGGGCTTAAAAAGGCTGAGGCAACAATTGGAGACTAATTGGAGAGATGAGGAACACCTGGGGACAATAAGGTAGACAGACTGACACAGAAGGAAACAGGGAGTGACACAGAAAGGGAGAAAGTCACACCGTGACTAAAAAATTTTTCAAAGCTTATCTTTATACTTCTAGCTGTAAATTCGTCCTACAAAGCAACTTTTTGTGTTGTACAAAGTTGAGATGTCGGTTGCTAGCTGTGTTGGAGACAATTCAAGTACAAAACAGCCTACTTACAATTGCACTGTAATAATTAACACATAATAAATCTTGATATAAAATAATTAAGTAAACCAACTGTGATGGCCTTGAAAAGGCTTGGAGTGTGACTACACATTTAGCCTCATTTGGTGAATGAGGATCTATGAATATGCTAATTTGCTTCTGCCTATATCTCCAGGGTCTGCAGTTGTCATTGGCCTTCACTGTCCCTTCTGACTGCAGACTGCCACTGCAATACTACTGCTACGCTACAGCTCAGAAAAGGAAGATGAGAACTAACAGTAAGCCAGCTATTATTGATTAAAGGAGACATTATTTATAATTTAAAGAAAAAAGATAGAATATGCCTCTCTGAAATCAAATAAGTATTAAAATTATACATGGCCTTCTCAGGAATGTAACATCTATTAAGATAAATCAATCAGAAAACCAGGCTTGCAGCACTGTTTAAAAGTCAAGCTGACTAAAGAGAGACTATGTTTAGATATAACCGTTACAATAAAGGTATGCCTCACCCAGGATGTCTACTGATGGGTTAAACTATTATTAACTTAAGTTTCGAGGTTTTGAAGTGTTTTTTTTTCGAAATGCAAGTTAAACTATTGTTAGAACTCAAACTGCTCATTTTGCTTATTCACTATATCGTGGTAATTTGGTGCCAAAATTTTTTTCTATGCTTTTTTCTGTCTACACAAAGGAGCTGTTTGCTAAAGCGAGTTCGGTACCAACCATACGTAAATTTGTGCTGGCCCAGCATGACAGTGTTCTGCTTTGTGACTAAGCAGCACAACATATTTTTCTAAGTCCCACAAATTAAGGTCAAGTTCTATATTATGATTGCAAGTTACTTTGCAAGTTAATACATCAGGAATACTTTTTTGTATGCTCATCCTAAATAATTAAGTATAAAATTATAAGTGATAGGTTAAGGACCATTAGTTCTACAGTCTGAAGCAATATTGGGGCATTTTGGGACACAGAACAGGCAGTGACTGCAGTTACTGTAAATAGCACAATGACTTCATGTGAGACTTATAGATGTTCAAGGTTACAGCAGTTTGTTTTGCTGCATTTTGACCAGTTTTTGTTTGTGTAAAATTGTTTTTTGCATTATTGTTTTGATTTTTTTAAATGAATTTGTAAATACTTAGTTTGGTAGACGGTTCTGTTAGAAAAGTTTCATTATTATTTGACTTATATTAGAAGTAGGATGAATCATTTACTGAGTTGCCTAAAGTATCAAAGCAGGATAAAATTATTTTTCTTTTCAGAATACAAAAACACATACAACACGAACTGAACACATTCTTAAAATAATAGCATTGCTTTCTCTCCGTTTAATTATGGGCCTATATTCAGTCTTATAGTATACATTTTATAAACACTCCATTTGTCAGAGTAAAAGCTTCAGCTTTATAAACTGTGGTTTGTAGTATTCCAAACATTATTGTGAGACTAATGACAAAAAATACTTTATCTTTCACAGTGGAATTGGATAGTGTTGTGCCACAGATAGGTAGGATTTGGCTATGAATAATTATGAATAATTGCCTAGGGCAACTATTAATAAGATTAATAATTTTATGTAAAAAACTACCAAGTTTGTGGGGACCACCTGGAGGATTCCAGGAATATATATAGCCAAATTGTTCAGTCTCATTTTTTGTTTATGATTACCTGCCTGATAAGGCTGAGATAATTAAACAATAGATGAAAGAATAAGTTCTTACGCGGTGGACATTAATTGTACGCATTACTCCAATTAATCCCAGACAACTTCTCTTTAAGCTAAGGGGAATTTATTAAGAAAATAGATCAATCTTACAGCCAAAACATTTCATCAATAATTCCTATCTATTCTAACGCAAGCAAATAACTACTACAGATTTTAGAAAACAATAATATGTGCGACTTAAACACAATTAACACAGACAGCTCCCCCTTTCGCAGAGGAGGGGAGGTGAGGTGGCCCTCACTCTAGGGGACTCAAGTCACAGATAGTGTAAGGAGACAAAGGGTCATAAAACTTAGCTCTGTGCTAAGGTGGAGAGCGGCACATGTAAGGAGACAAAGGACCATAAAACTTAGCTCTGGCTATAGTGGACAGGGGTGAAGCGTGAAGGGGTGAAGCGTCCAGGTGGAAGGCCTCTGCTTTAGCTAACAGACTAAGGAACAAGGGAGTTAACCTTTCAGCTAAGACCAGCTATAGCAGGTCAGACCAAGACCGACTCTGCCGACCAGGTGATCAGACAGCAAGAAAGAGCGAGGAAAAGAGAGGAAGGAAGGAAAAAGAAAGAAAGAGTGGGAGTGGGATCCGCTCAGGATAAAACAGATTGAAACACAGCAAATACAGCTCTAATTAATGCGTGCGGTGACGCCAAATGAGCCAACAGGTTCAGCGCTTTTAAAGAAACACTTTAAACCAATAATGAATGAGATCTAACTCGTTAAAAACTCTTGTCTATTTCTCTATTTATCTCCACCCAGACACAAGATTAGCATAAATGAACCGGTTCAGTCCTACTTTGCGTTGAGAGAAGTCCGGTCCACGAGGAGGAGAGCAAAATGTGTCCGTAGTTGAGCAAGAAAAGGAAGAGTTATAAAAACCTGCACAGGGTTTAGGACTGTGTCCCAACTGCAGGCTGGATGGCCTGCAGGTCGACGTCATAACGAACTGTCTTGGAACAGTCCGGATATCACCCAAACTAGATACGCAAACAGGATGAGCACTTCGAAGCTTTGAAATGAGGGTTCTTCCCGGTCCAGCGGATCAGAAGAAAAGAGAATCTTCACCGGTGAGATGTTTCTGCTAAGAACCTCTGCTGAACAGTTTGAAAATGGCCACCACTACCACTCTTATGGCCCTTTGGCCGTGATGTCATCGTTGATGTCATCATTGGTGGCCACGGACCAATAGGAGTGTGTTGGGGGTCACCGCTAGGATTGCTGGGAAATGTGGTCTGCTCAGTCTATCTTTGTAATGGCTTCCAGCAATCCAACAATCTGTTCAGTTCATCTATGAAAAATGGAGCCCAACAATAGAATACATGAAGAAAAATAATCTGAATTTAGAATGTGTTATGTTAAAGCATAGTTTTTGTCATGAATAATACATCCGTTTATGCAGTCATTCACTAAAGTCATTTTTGGCCATATGGACTATACATCTCCAAAAAGATGGCTGCTCGGTGGTAGCTGTGTTTGGATTCCCCTCCTGCTTGATTTGGCATAACACGTCCATGTGGTAAAACTGACTCAAGTAAACTGCGGTAAAAGGCAAATTTTTTTAGTGACTATTTTTGAATGCTTTGGATATTTTTGACATTGCACATACCACGTCAAACCAAAGTAATTCCACGACCTGGCGCAGAGACTGATAACATAATGGCATCCACTGAAACGCTACCTTCACTCATCGAGACGGCACTTGAGAAAAACTTTTCTAAAGCGGAAGCAGCATCAAAGGAAGGATTTGATCAGTTGGAGAAACGTTTGGATTTACTTCGAGGTGACTTGTCAGTACTTAAAGAGGAAACAAAAGTCCTTTGGGAGGCAAACACAGAATCAATGGCATGCATCGCAAGTGTGGAACAGACATCGACAGCCTGTTGTCAGACACAATGACAACAGCAGAGACAAAGTTAGCTGACCTAGAAGATCTGAGCAGAATAAATAACATTGTTATCCATGGCCTTTGTGAGAGAAGGTAAAGTTCAAACGCCTTACAATATGTCATGACTCAACTACCATTATGGTTTCCTACACTGAAAGACACGCCACCGGAGAGCACATCGGCTAGGACCCCCCAGGGAAATGATGCTTCAAAACCAAGGGTCATGATTTTTATGTGCCTTAGATACACTGACAGACCGAGGATTTTGAAGGCAGCAAGGGACTCACTGCTTGTGATTGGCGGAAAGGATGTTAACTTCACAGTTGATTATAGCCTGGCAACACTGGTCCGGCGTAGGTTGTGTTATCCTGTCATGGAAAAGCCTTGACATGCTGGTTTCCAGACTTTTATACTCTACCTGGCAACCATAAAAATATTTAGAGGCCATGTGCACAATTTCTTTGAGGATCCAGCGAAGGTGGACCTGTTCCTCACGACATACAATCAGGAGAATGCTGAATAGACTGGAAAAAGACATTGGCTCAGTGCCACGATGTGACTTTTTCCCCTTGTTCTTTGTGTCCGTTTGTGTCTGTTAATTATTTCCAGCTGGCCTGTAGTGTGTCTTAATTACCTCCCTGTGTATATATACCCGCCTATTCCCCATGTTAGTTTCCGGTTTGTCGTCGTCATTGTCGTTGGTTTATGCATTATTACTGCACGCTTCCTGTCCTCTGAGGTTAGTAACAGTCTCGTGACATTATGTATTCTTAGTTTGTTCCTTCTGGAATCACCATTAAAGAGCCTTTCTAAGCCTGTCTACGGCTGGATCTGATCCAAATCATGACAGAACAAATCGGCCATAAGGATTCAGCGGCAGGTGAGAAACTAACTCTATTTCAATGGTTGGCCAGGGAGGCTGCTAAAAACGCTTCCTCACCCGAACACTCACCTCTCTGGGGATCGAGGTTGGCGTTATGCCCCTCTGGAGTGGGTCCCCGCAGACATGAAGCTGGTCGACACGACCAAGCTTCAGCAGGGTTTGCTGGAAGGCCTGTCCAGGCTCAAGCTCCAGTCCCTGCTCCGCGTCGCTCCCAAGTTCCAGTCCCTGCTTCGCATCGCTCCCAAGTTCCAGTCCCTGCTCCGCGTCGTTCCCAAGTTCCAGTCCCTGCTTCGCGTCACTCTCAAGTTCCAGTCCCAGCTCCTCGTTGCTCCCTAGTTCCTGAGTTGGCGTCTTATCTTTCTTTTCCGGCACCCCGACATCTCGAGTTCCCAGCCCAAGCATCCGCTTCTCTTGAGACAGTTGCTGTTGACCGGCTTTGCCTCCAGACGTCTGCTGTGACAGCAGTGGTTGCTATCTTTCTTGCTGTCACAGCAGCAGCTTTGAAGCCATCGCCGCCCACCGGTGAGATTGATGCCGATCTCCCCCGGCTCCAGGACACTGGGTCTGCAGAGAGGATCGCTGCTGATCAGCGTCGTTCCAAGGGATCTGCCCCTTTCAGTGGGACCGAGGCTGAGTCACCTAGCCTCCTGGCTACATCGCCTTCTGTTGGTCCTCCAATGACTCTTCTTTGGGGGTCCTGTCCTCTGAGGTTAGTAACAGTAAGTCTTGTGCCATTGTGTATCAAGTCTTGTGCCATTGTGTATCCTTAGTTAGTCCCTTCTGGATTCACCATTATAGAGCCTTTCTAAGCATCTCAGCCTGTCTGCGCCTGAATCCGATCCAAATCATGACACTCAGTGGCTTATAGAATAACTGGAGTATGGTGGAAGAAGTAATTATATTGTCAGTTATAACATACTTTCTATCCATTATGCATAATATCAAGATAATTGTTTTTACTCGTAGGAAGTTAGTTCCTTGTGATAAGAACTGTTTTGGTTCCGCATTGTTGGTCACGTCATGAATTCGCAGAGGTTGATTATTGGGTGACTGTTCTACATAATGGAGCGCAGTAAACAGGGAAGCCAGTAAGCAGTGCTGTTTTGTACATTTTCACGATAGAATGTACGAGAGGGAGTGCACTGAATCTATTTATAAGATGGACTAAAATGCACTTCTCAGCCGGACCATGAGGGGAAAATCACTGTACTCACTTGACAATGGACACAGACATTGGGGGTGCAAATGGGTGGAATGAATGTGTGTGAATGAAGCTTCAATATTTAGAATTCTATATGTTAAGACCTGATTTCCCTGAATGTCAGTGTGGAGATCATAATTATTTAATGGCTGAAAAAATAAATGGTAATATATTGCAATATGGATAAATGACAATGGTGCTGTTCGAAAAATTGCCTAGGAAGGGACTAAACTTGGGACATTTAAATATTTGTAGCCTCAGAAATAACGTAATTGACATATCAAACATTATATTAGAGGGTCCATCCAACCATCCATCCATTTTCTGTACCCGTCATTCTGATGCAGGGTTGCAGGGCGGGGGCTGGTGCCTATCTTCAGCTATCATGGGGCGATAGGATATTAGAGGGTCATTTACACATATTAGGAATTACTGAGACTCATTTGGATTCCAAATTTGAAGATTTGTTATTGCATATCCAACGGTAAAACATATATAGGAAAGACTGAAATGTAAGTGGTAGCGGTGTTGCTATATACATACAGGAGCATATACCACTGGCTCTGGAACCCGTCTCCTCGAGAGGGGTTGGACTCTCTTCCACTCTGGGGTTGCCCCCGCTGAGAGGCGCCGAGCTGGGGTGGGCATACTTGTTGCCCCCCATCTCGGCGCCTGTACGTTGGGGTTTACCCCGGTGAACGAGAGGGTAGCCTCCCTCCGCCTTCGGGTGGGGGGACGGGTCCTGACTGTTGTTTTTGCTTACGCGCCAAACAGCAGATTAGATTACCCACCCTTCTTGGAGTCTTTGGAGGGGGTGCTGGAGAGTGCTCCTCCTGGGGACTCCCTTGTTCTGCTGGGGGACTTCAACGCTCACGTGGGCAATGACAGTGAGACCTGGAGGGGTGTAGTTGGGCGGAATGGGCCCCCGATCTAAACCCGAGTGGTGTCTTGTTATTGGACTTCTGTGCTCGTCATGGATTGTCCATAACAAACACCATGTTCAAGCATAAAGGTGTCCATATGTGCACTTGGCACCAGGACACCTTAGGCCGCAGCTCAATGATCGACTTGGTTGTCGTCTCATCTGATCTGCGGCCGCATGTTTTGGACACTCGGGTGAAGAGAGGGGCAGAGCTGTCCACTGACCACTACCTGGTGGTGAGTCGGCTCCGATGGTGGGGCAGGACGCCGGACAGACCTGGAAGGCCCAAATGTGTTGTGAGGGTCTGCTGGGAACGTCTGGCAGAGTCTCCTGTCAGAAGGAGCTTTAACTCACACCTCCGGCAGAACTTTGAACACGTCCCGGGGGAGACGGGGGACATCGAGTCCGAGTCGACCATGTTCCGCGCCTCCATTGCCAAGGCGGCTGACCGAAGCTGTGGCCGCAAGGTGGTCGGTGCCTGTCGTGGCGGCAACCCCCGAACCCGCTGGTGGACACCGGCGGTAAGGGATGCTGTCAGGCTGAAGAAGGAGTCCTACCGGGTCTTTTTGGCTTGTGGGACCCCTGAAGCAGCTGATAGGTACCGACAGGCCAAGCGGGATGCGGCTCGGATGGTTGCTGAGCAAAAACTCGGGCGTGGGAGGAGTTTGGAGAGACCATGGAAAACGACTTCCGTACGGCTTCGAAGCGATTCTGGTCCACCAACCGGCGTCTCAGGGGGGGAAAGCGGTCTGCCACCAACACTGTTTACAGTGGGGATGGTGTGCTGCTGACCTCGACGCGGGACGTTTTGGGTCGGTGGATGGAATACTTCGAAGACCTCCTCAATCCCACCAGCACGCCTTCCAATCTGGAAGCAGGGTTTGGGGACTTGGGGTCGGGCTCTCCAATCTCTGGTGCTGAGGTCACCGAGGTCGTTTAAAAGCTCCTTGGTGGCAAGGCTCCAGGGGTGGATGAGATTCGACCGGAGTTCCTCAAGGCTCTGGATGTTGTGGGGCTGTGTTGGTTAACGTGGCTCTGCAATATTGCGTGGACATCGGGGGCAGTTCCCTTGGATTGGCAGACTGGGGTGGTGGTCCCCCTGTTTAAAAAGGGGGACCACAGGGTGTGTTCCAACTACAGGGGGATCACACTTCTGAGCCGCCCTGGTAAGGTCTATTCAGGGGTTCTGGAGAGGAGGGTCCGACGGATAGTCGAACCTCGGATCCAGGAGGAACAATGCGGTTTTCGTCCTGGCCGTGGAACACTGGACCAGCTCTACACCCTCAGCAGGGTCCTGGAGGGTGCGTGGGAGTTTGCCCAACCGGTCTACATGTGTTTTGTGGACTTGGAGAAGGCGTTCGACCGTGTCCCTCGGGGGGCCCTGTGGGGGGTGCTCCGGGAGTATGGGGTACCGGGCCCCTTGACACGGGCTGTTAGGTCCCTGTACGACCGGTGCCAGAGTTTGGTTCGCATTGCCGGCAGTAAGTCTGGCTTGTTTCCAGTGAGAGTTGGACTCCGCCAAGGTTGCCCTTTGTCACCGATCTTGTTCCTAACTTTTATGGACAGGATCTCTAGCCAAGGCGTTGAGGGGATCCGTTTTGGTGGCCTCAGGATCGGGTCTCTGCTTTTTGCAGATGATGTGGTCCTGTTGGCTTCATCGGAGCGTGATCTACAGCTTTCGCTGGAGCTGTTCGCAGCCGAGTGTGAAGCGGCTGGGATGAGAATCAGCACCTCCAAATCCGAGGCCATGGTCTTGAGCCGGAAAAGGGTGGGGTGCCTCCTCCGGGTCGGGGATGGGGTCCTTCCCCAAGTGGAGGAGTTTAAGTATCTGGGGGTCTTGTTCACGAATGAGGGAAAAATGGAGCGGGAGATCGATAGACGGATTGGTGGGGCATCTGCAGTTATGCGGGCGCTCTACCGGTCTGTCGTGGTGAAGAGAGAGCTGAGCCAAAAGGCGAAGCTCTCGATTTACCGGTCGATCTACGTTCCTACCCTCATCTATGGTCACGAACTCTGGGTGGTGACCGAAAGAACGAGATCACGGATACAAGCGGCTGAAATGAGTTTCCTCCGCAGAGTGTCTGGGCTCTCCCTTAGAGATAGGGTGAGAAGCTCAGTCATCCGGAGGGGGCTCAGAGTAGAGCCGCTGCTTCTCCACATCGAGAGGAGTCCGTTGAGGTGGCTCGGGCATCTGGTCAGGGTGCCTCATGGACGCCTCCCTGGTGAGGTGTTTCAGGCACGTCTCACCGGGAGGAGGCCCAGGGGAAGGCCCAGGACACGCTGGAGGGACTATGTTTCTCGGCTGGCCTGGGAGCGCCCTGGGGTTCCTCCCGAGGAGCTGGAACGAGTGGCTGGGGAGAGGGAAGTCTGGGTCTCTTTGCTTAGGCTGCTGCCCCCGCGACCCGACCCTGGATAAGCGGAAGAAAATGGATGGATGGATGGAGCATATACCAGTTAAACTAAGAATGGATTTAATGTCATCTGAGATTGAAGCTTTATGGCTTCAAGTTCATATTCCACAGTTAAGGCCCTTATTAGTCTGCTGTTGTTACCATCCACCCAATGGCAATTCTGCATATTTAGAGAATTTATGTGCCATGATAGAGAATGTGTGTGATAGTCAAAACGAAGTATGTATCATGGGAGACCCTAGAATAGATTGGAAATTCCTTAAATAGGAAACTTTTTAACTGATTGGAATGTTTGTATAAATGTATTGAAATGACTTCTTGTTAAGTGCCTTGAGATGACCTCTTTTGTGAATTGGCGCTATATAAATAAACTGAATTCAAATAAACTGAATTGAAATCATTAGTGTTGTTCAAGAAACAAGCTTTATTCTGTAACAGAGGCATGGGGCTTGGAGCAACTTGTGACTGATCCTACTCGAATATGCTGTAGGAGTGATGGATCTACAACATCTACTCTAATTGACCATATGTTTACAAATTCTGGTGATTTCTGTGGCAAATATATATCATTCCCAGTTGGCTGTAGTGATCATAATTTAATAGTAGGGGTGAAGAAAACTAAAATTCCTGAGAGAGGACGTAGTATAATTGTAAAAAGGTCATACAAACAGTTTATTGAAGATTATTTTATAAGGGATGTCCGTAGTATCTGTTGGGATGAGGTTCTGATGAGTGACAATCCTGATGATGCTGTTAAAGCATTTAATTAGCTGTTTTTAGAAGTAAGTGATAAACATGCCCCTTTAAAAAAGAGAACTGTGAGGAAAGTTAGAGAGGAGTGGATTGAAAATAAACTTAAGGAGTGTATGCTAGAGAGGGATGAGGCCAAAAGAGTGGCAAATATTTCTAGTTATGAATCAGACAGGCAGGTATATCGAAAGTTGAGAATATATGTAAATAAATTCAACATAAAGAAAAAGAAATTGTATTACCAAAACGTTATTATTAATGAGAATTATGACTATAAGAAATTATGGAATGTCTTAAACAATATATTGGGAAGGAAAGCTAAATCTATCCCAGTATTTCTTGAATCAGAGGGTTATTTCATTACAAAGTCAATGGATATTGGCAATAATTTAAATAATTATTTTTGTGATAAAATCAATCAACTATGGGGGGATATGGAGCTAACTGGAAATATAAAAGCAGAGGTCTTAATAAGGAACAGCATTATGCAGGAAAAGAACAGCAATTTTCAGTTTGGTAATGTTACAGTGCAAAAGTTGGAGAATGACTATTGGAATGTAAGGAAAAACCTTCTGATATGGACAATATTGATTTTAAGTTGCCAAAATTTGTTGCTAGTTTAATTGCTGTCTCTATTACTCACATTTTAAATTAGAGTCTAAATAAAGGGGTTTATCCTAAGGCTTGGAAAACAGCTAAAATTGTACCATTACCAAAAAGCCATTCTTCAACTTTCTGTGGACCCAACTGTAGACCGATTAGTCTGCGTTAAGTGAAATTATGGAGAGGATTGTTTTTGAACAAATTCAGAAATATTTTTTTGATCATAATTTAAATACAGAATTTCAACATGCCTATAGAGCAGGCCATTCGACCACCACTGCTATGGCTCAAATGACAGGCTAACAGCATTAGATAATTAAAAAGTTGGCAGGAGCTGTACTGTTAGATTTTAGCTCTGTTTTCAATCTGATTGATCACAAACTTGTATTAAGCAAATTGCACTGTTATGGTTTCAGCTCAAAATCAACAATTTGGCTTCAGAGTTATTTAGGAAATAGGAGGCAAACTGTTTATTTCAATGGAAGTTTTTCACATGAAAGAGCAGTTGACTGTGGTGTACAACAGGGAAGTTGCCTTGGACCACTCCTGTTTTCTATATATATATACAAATGACTTTCCATTAGTTTTAAAGAAAGGAAAAATAGCTATGTACGCTGATGACTCGACTATCTATTCACCTCAAGAAACAACTGAAGACCTTGAAATTGTGTTATTGGAAGAACTAAAGTCTGTAGTCGAGTGGGTTACAAATAATAAGTTAGTTTAAAATGTTGGCAAGACAAAACGTTGTCAGGACCTCATCTAGATCAACGACCTCCACCTGTGCACACTAACTCACCTCCACCTCATTGGCTCTCACCACAGTTTAAAGACAGCTTCACTCACCACGGCACTGTTCTGTCATCTGGTCTCCAGTCTCGGAACTCCTGAGCCAGCCATTTCAGCCTGCTCATCCCCAAGACAAAGCCTCCTCTCTAAGAACCTCCAGAGCTCTATACCAGGCTGAACTGCAGCCTCCTCCCGGATTGTCTGTTCCACTCAGCTGACTGTCTCTGTGTGTGGGTTGTCCTCCTAAATAAAGACTGTTAAAAGATCCAAGCAGTCTCCTTGACAAAAAGTATTGTTTTTGGTATCAGACATATGCTGTTGAGTGAACCCAAATTGAATCTAGAAATCAAAGAAATGCATGTTGAGCAGGTATTACAGACGAGGCTTCTGGGTATCGAGGTTGACAACCACTTATCATGGTCCGAACATATCAGTATAGTTGTACGCAGGATGCGCAAAGGTCTTTTTATGGTGAGAAGGTATTCTCACATGCTGCCTTTTAACATGATGGTAGATGTTATGAAATCACTTGTTTTGTCACAGTTGAACTAATGCTCAGAGGTTTGGTCATGTGCTGCTTTAACAGTAGATTTACAAATAGTCCAAAATAGAGCAGCGCAATGTGTACTTCAGTGTCAATTCAGAACTAATGTAAACTGGATGCATAACACACTGTCCTGGCTAAAGGTAAAAGAAAGATTTACAGTTTCCTTGCTAAATTTAACAAGGAACATCATTTAAGCTAAGTTACCAAAAGTACTTTATCAAAGGCTATGCTTTAGTTCTGATGAGCACCATCATGCCACTAGACATGCTACAGAGGGTAGGTTTACACTATCCAAAGTAAAACCTATAAAGCCATGTCTGGTTGGAACATTTTGCCCAGAGACTTTGTTAATGCTAACAGTAAACAACAGTTTCCTTTTGAAGAGGCATTTGCTCATAAATTAAAATGTATTGCAAATGGTAAATTGTTATTCCACTATAAATTCTTTCTTATAGTAGTATCATGATCAAATTGTATTATTGTAACAGAAGATTATTTCACATCTCAGAATTATGACTAAACTAGGTCTGGTGTATATGAGTGTGTGTTTGGATCTGTATGTAGGTATGTGTGAGTAGGGGTGTGGTGTTTTTAATTACATTAGTTTTTGTTTTGCAAAATGTAATGCATTGACTATTGGTGTAAAAGTCTTGTAAGCGGCATGTTGGATTGTATTGTCTCCATGAAGAGTAGCTGCTCGTGTACAGCTAATGGAGATCGAAATAAATGAAATGGAATTTAACATGTTTTTTAGGTACAATGAAAAATTCTATATAAATGTGCAATGATAAAAGAAAACAAACATTTTAAAATCATATCTAAAATGTGATAAAATGTGATTTAAATGCAGGTGATAAACAGATAAATAAAATGGCTAAAGTTACACATAGATGTATCACATACGATGCACAAAATGATTCACCATTCACCATTATTCAACATTTTGAAATAGGATTGCCCTGTTAAGACCTCAGACAATTCGTTTTGTGTGGTCCAGACTGTTGGAAATATCAGGAGCTCATCATGCCTAACATCCACCAACCTTCTATGATTAGCTCTCTGCCTGTCGTTGGAGATGAAGAGCCCAAATTAAAGACTCCTTCACTCACCGCATGTTGCTGAGTCATCGACTCTTCTCTGCCTCGAGCTCCTGATCCATGTCAACATGTTAGTCCTGATCAACCTCGCTACGAGAGATCCTAAACACCTCAATCCAGCCAACCAGCTTCTTTTTTACCGGCTCCCGATCCACTACAGCTCCAGCCGGCCATCTCTCCTCTACTTATCTTCAGCCCGCTCTCTGTCTACTGGTAGCAAGGGGCCATACCCTAGCCTTTGCCACACTCCACTCCTCACCAGCTAGCGCGTCGCCCTGCTCCGCCACCTCTGCGGTCTACACCAGGCTGTGCGTGTGGAACACCAAAAGACTTGCACGGCGCCTCACCCATCGGAATGACTCTGACACGATGACTGAGCCTTGCAAGGGCGGTCCAGCAGACGTGATGCACCTGCGAGGTGTAGTGGACCGGCTCGCCTCCAAATACAAGGCACTGTCAGAAGCACACATAAGACTTGCGAGTCTAGTAAATACACCCCAACTTCGTTCTGCTTCAGCCCCAGAATGTGGAATGGCACAGATGGCAAGCCAGGTGGGCTGCTGGCCACCCTAGATATGATTTTTGATTATCAGCCCACCATGTATGCCTCATCTGCCCCCAGAGTGGTATTAATGACCTCCCTGTCAACGGGACAGGCCCAAGACTGGGCTTCCGCCCTTTACAACCAGAAATGGGTGTTCAACAACAATTATGCCAAGTTCGTGACCGAACTCCGTAAAATGTTTGTATCACCTAGTAGTAAAGTGGAGGTAGAGAGTCAACTTATTCACCTTCGCCAGCACGAACAACCAGTTCACCGCTTTGTTGCAGACTTCAGAACACTGGCAGCCAAACTTAACTGGGGGAATGCTGCCCTGATGTCTGTTCTCCAGCAGCAGCTGTCACGTTAGATCAAGGACAAGTTGGTCAGCAGAGAATTGCCCAAGACCCTTGACGATGCCATCCAGTTGGCCCTGGATATAGACCGCAGGGAGATGAATCCATCCAAGTTATCTGCCCGATCCATGCCCAATCGGTTCCATCCACCCAAATCAACTGAACCAAGCCATGCCACTACTCGCTCCGAGCCGGTCGGACCGGATGAACCCATGCAACTGGGGCAACAACGTCAGGAGGAACGGGACAAAAGATTCTGGGAGGGTCTTTGTGACTACTGTGGGTCACCCAAGCACCACCGCCTCCAGTGTCAACTCCGACCGGGAAATGACCAGGCCAGGTAGGTCTTGGAAGGGTTTTCACCTGACTTGTCCAGACCAACTCGCTACCTGCTTCCAGTCCAACTCAGCCACTGCCACTTATGCTGCACCTACCAGGCTCTTCTCGACACCAAATCAGCATACAATTTCATCTCCACCCGACTCATCTCGGAGCTACAGATCCCACTGGAAGTCCTGTACTGACCCTTCCCAGTCACATCAGTGGCTGGGCATCCACTTTAGCTGTTCCCCATCTGCCGTCGCACTTTCAATGTTCAGATGTTGATCGGAGACCACACAGAGCTGATCGGTTTCTTGGTGATCTCCTCCACTGCCACACCACTCATCTTGGGTTACCTTAAGTTACAGACTCATGACTCACTTGTTTCCTGGTCAGCTCAACAAATTCTACATTGGGGTCCTGATTGTCAGACAAATAAAAGACTCCTTCACTCACCGCATGTTGCTCAGTCATTGACTCTTCTTTGATTCAAGCTCCTGATCCATGTCAACATGTCAGTCCTGATCAACCTCGCTACGAGAAATCCTAAAGACCTCGATCCAGCCAGCTTCTCTTCCCCTGGCTCCCGATCCCCCACCACTCATCTCCAGCCTGCTCTCCATCCCCTGCTAGCCGGGGGGCTTATCCTAGCTTTCGGCTCACTCCACTCCTCACCAGCCAGCGCGCCACCCTGCTTCTCCACCTCTGTGGTCTACAACAGCCCTCCTTCTCGTGTGTGAAATACTTTCATGCTGCCTAACCCATTGGAGCGGCTCTGACAGGAAATAAGATTGACTGTAGCTTTTTATGGATCTGGGAAGAGGTTTAAAAGTGTCTCAAAAGAATTTGAAGTCTACCATTCCACTGCATAGAAGGTGCTCTATTATTCAAACATGTTCACCAAATCAGCAGTTTCCTAAAACTCTCAAATGTTATCACAGGGCCTACAGTAGCTTTTGCTACTTTTGAGAAAACAGTACATCCCAGCACAATCAAAAAGAAACCGCACAACCGCCCAATTTTCATGGGCTGTGTGCATGGAAGACGGTGTAAGGGTGAAGAGAAAGGGTGAAAAGTTAGCTGATACAAGCTTTGGTGTCCTATATTTTTCCCCCAGCTAGAAAACGCATGTTTTTTCAATGACTTAGAGTCTATTTCTGCTGATTAAGTGAAATTAGTCAGTAGGTTGTCTAACTATTTTTTGCAATGCTGTATTCAAAGTTAAATATCAAACTTTCGTCTACCTTGATACATTAACATGTTCTGCACAAAGTTAGTCTTTATCACACTCACATGCTCTCTATTTTGTCAGTTGAGATATGGTCACTCTCGGTTGCCCTTGAAGATGTTTGTACTCGTGACAGCCTTTGTTTTCATATCATTCATAATATCTGTTATCAACACATAGCCCACAGAAGGGAAAAATGGTTATTTGATTCCAAACAGAAATATCTAATAGCAGGCATTTCCAGATGAGTACTTTGGTTTGGTAAATGGTTGTAATCTGTCATTTTTTTGTTTTTTGGGGGATATGAAATGACTGCTTTGGGACATAATGGCAACAGGTGGCTACAAACAGGTGGGTATGAATTGGTGAAGGGAAGAGGGAGGGAATTGACCCAGAGCCCATAATTACAGTTCCATAAACTACTAGTCTTGCTAATGTTTAAAACTGAGTGATGTTCAAAGCAAGAACTGAATTAAACTGGGAAGCAGCAACACAGAGGATCAACATTTTTACATTGTTCCTTTCTGTCAGCTTTAGACATGTCAGAAGTTAGTGTAAGACAATAATTCTAGTAGTTTGATGCTAGTATTAGCAATAGACGCTGCCTTAGCTGATTTCTTTAGCTCTCACAACAGGTGTCTCCATTTGAGGGCAACATACATACGCATGTGGGTCCTGATATATATACATTTGTATGTAGTGTTAAATCCAAAATTATTCATACTTCTGGTAGAGTTAGCTTAAAATAATTTGAATTCAACCAAGGGGTTTATTTCTCATAAAGATAACAATGTAGAATGACCAGTTTAAAAAACAAACAGACCAAATTTTTTTAAACATTATTTAGTTAACATTTTATGAAAAAAGTGGCATGTCAACATTTATTTATAACCTTCTTAATATTCAAATGGAAAATCTTCATTGGCATGACAGCAGTTGAACCTTTCTTATAATTGCTGACCAGCATTTTCCATGTTTCCAATAGTTCTTTGAAAATTTATCTTTGGTGATGAGCTCCAAGTTTTCGGAACTGGAAGGCCTTCTTGTCAACTTTCTAATCTTTATCTCCCTCCACAGATTAAAGTCGGAACTCTGGCAGGGCCACTTGAAAACATTAATATTACTGCTAATCAGCTTGGATTTAACTGCAAATCCCATTTTAAACAGGTTTCTAGGATTTCCTTCTTTCACCTCTGGTATATTGCTAAAATTATAAATATACCGTCCAGGAGTGATGCAGAGAAACTAGTCCATTCGTTACTTCAAGGATGCACTACTGTAATTCTTTACTATCAGGAAGTCCACAAAATGCAATTAAAAGCCTTCAGGTGATCCAAAATGCTGTAGCAAGAGTTCTGATGAATATTAGAGAGATCACGTTTCTCATGTTTTAGCTTCCCTTTATTGGCTCCCTGTTAAATCCAGAATATAATTTAAGATCCTCCTTCTTAGAGATAAAGCCCTTAATAATCAAGCTCCATCATACAGCAGAGATCTGATTGTTCCATATGTTCCTACCAGAGCACTTCGTTCTCAGATTGCAGGTTTACTGGTGGTTCCAATTTCTAAAAGTAGAATGAAAGACAGATCTTTTAGTCATCAAGCTACTCTCCTGTGGAACCAGTTCCCGGTTTCCGTCCGTCAGGTAGACACCCGTCTACTTTTAAGGTCAGGCTTAAAATGTTCCTTTTTGATAAACCTTATAGTTCGAGTGGCTTAGGTTATCCCGGACTATCTTTGTAGAAACGCTGCTATAGCCTTAGACCACATGTGTCAAAGTCAAGGCCTGCCATAGCCATTTATTTGGCCCTCTGAACTCTAGAGGACCATATAAATAGAACATTTCAGTTCTATTTATGTGCACCTAAATACTATTTTATCGGTCAAATCAAATCAGTGTTTGTTTGAATAGTCCTAAATCACATCATTATGAAAAGATATTCAGTATTATTTCATTTTAAGAAATACTCGTCGAATGTGGAGACAAATATTTATTAATATTTTAACAGTTTGTTAAAAAATGTTTTATCAATACTTTCTGTCACAACTGGCCCTTTAAGGGCATTCCTGGCCAAATTTCCTTTGAGTTTGACACCCCTGCCTTAGACTTTTGGAGGACATACTGACTATGTTTCTTCGCTCTGCTACTCTACAGTTGCATTATTTGCCGTTATTTCGACTGTTAACTTTGTTTTTTCTCAGTGGTTTTCTCTCCATAGAAGCTACACCTGGTCTAGCATCCTGCTTAGCTACAATCACCTGTTGGACCTGGTACATGGTATGGGAATGGTGCTCCCAGTAACTGTTCATCCTCTATTTCCTGTTATCAACTTTTTACATTCTTCAATATAGTAAGTACTCTTACATCAGTTATTTTTGTTCTTTCTGTGTCTCTGCTCTATCTTCTCGAACCCCCAGACGGTTGTGGCAGATGGAGGTTTCTTCCTGTTAAAGGGGAGTTTTTCCTCTCCACTGTCGCTACATTTGCTCAGTATGAGGGATTGCTGTAGTTGGAGTCTGTATCAAGGGGGGAACAACTGCAAGTCAATGACTCGATGCAATCTGCTGGGATTCTTTAAATAGAAAACTTTTAAACTGATTGGAACATATGTAGGATTGTATTGAAATGACTTTTCTTGTATAGTGCCTTAAGATGACATCTGTTGTGAATTGGCGCTATATGAATAAACTGAATTGAATTGAATTGTTGCAACCGTTGAAAGAATGGGGGTTCTGAAATATTACTGCCTATATTTGAAGAGTAAATACCATTTTGCTATTAAGATTAGATGTTTTTATCATATTTAATTTGCTCTCAATTTAGTACCAACTCTTCTTATTCATGTTTATTTAAAAATTTTCATCTCTAATGTTTGCAAGTGAAATAAGTAAACCGGGGAGGGGTAAAGGTTTACTAGTTAAGAATGGTCTTTGTATAGAAAACCAATTCTGAACTGTAAAGAAGTCCCTCAAGCACCATTTTTCCATTATAGCAGACAATACGACAGGCTCATGTGTCAGTGCACATGGACCAAAACTAACATGGCAACACACAATAAGGGCCTTAATAAATTAGTGCACAGTTAACAGCAGCAGCATGTCAACATGGCCCAGAATGGGGTCTGCAAGCGACATATCAAAGATACTGTGCCTATGTGCTGGAAACAGACTAATGGGAAGCAATTTGGAGTTGGCCCAATATTTAATTACTGTCTCCACCTTCTCTGTTCAATGAGGTCTGTGGCCTCCTGGGAGAGGCCTATTTCAGTCAGGTAATGGAGAGCCCATGCCCAGAAGCGGATGATCAAATTGTCTGAAGCAATCTGCTTTTTTGCACTTATGTTGTCCCCAAAGACATAAAGAGCTGACCCAAAGATTTGTAAGCTAAATTTTGGAGCAGTTTAAATTCATTGCTGTTTAGTAGTGTGATTGTTTTTTGGGGATTGGAAGTTAAATACCAGCCCAACCATACAAATGTATTTTAGTAAACAGGACTGTATAGAACAAACATGAACCATTCTTGGAATGAGTTACCCATAACACAAAAAAACAAAACATACATTCATATCAAAATAGCACTTCAGCACTTCAGTTTTCCAATTTCTTAAGGATATTTGTTCAACTCTCGCACTTTGCCATTTGTTGTCACAGTATTCAATGCTAAAAAAAGTCTTAATTGCAAACAAAAAATATTCAAAATGAAACCACCACACAAGTGCTTCTATTAATAACAAAGATTACACTAAGCAGAAGAGCTGTTACAAAACAAACATCAATATTAAAAAGTGGTATAGGATGGTTCTCTGTATAAAAATATACAAGGAGTTTTAAATATTATTTTCAAATTCTGATTTGCATACAGGAAAAACACTCAAAGACTAAGAGGTAGCATCAAGGGCAGTACCAACAAACAAGCCTATTATAAGAAGTGGTTTATTTGTTGGTTGAATACTGATAAAAATGAGATGTTCACTTCCCTTCTCTTATTATAATATAAATGTATTCAGTCCAGATGAAGAATGCAGAATTGGAACACATCTTCAAGAACAGATTGTGAAATAACATCAAAAAGTCAGATGTGCAGACTATTTTGGGAAAATCAGTCAATACAACAGCTAAACAACACACCGTCTTATCAGAGAATGGAGTAGATGCATTCAATTCATTTTTTAAGCTTGTTTGCCCATCTTTTATGTTATAAAGCGGGTAATCAGCAAATGTACTGCAAGGAATACTGTCAGTATGTGTATTCACTAACAATTATATTGTACTGAATTAATGAATACCAATTAAGTACACAGAACAAGATTTAAGACTTATTTTTTTATTTTATAACTTATTTTTCTTGATTTGCCTCGTGTTTCTTTGGTTTCCTTGTAATTTCTAGAGATGATGACAGATGACGTTACCGAAGTGTAGTAATATTTATTGTTGGCTGGTTGATATTATATCAGATCCATGAAGTTTCATGCACATTTTAACAGAATGAAACTTTTATTTGTGATTGCATTAAAAAATGGATTTAATAGAAATCACTGCACCATTCTCAGTCAAACAGTTGGATTCATCTCCAAAATAATACTGATATGATAGGACTCCCAACCTTTAAGTAAAAAATGGATTCTAAACTAAATATATCAGATGTGAGCGGGTAGCCTTACTCGGAGTGATTTTATTCCCCCAAGGTTTGAAGATAGGCCAAATAAATAAATAAGGCTAATACCATTTATTAACACATCTGTTACTGGGTCCGCCAGTACTTAGCTCTGTTTCATGTCGCCTCGGCTGCTGACGTGGGCAGAATTGTTTGAAACTTTTTGTCCACGATTGTAAGTAGCACCACTCCTGTGTTGCTAGGGCATTATCACCTTTTTAATGTTTATGGCCACTCTTTTGACTTGTTTTTAGCATGTGATCGCTGGGTGGAGTCTTCCTGCATCATGCAGCTCCAACACTAAAAGCAGCTCAGGTGTAGTCGGTGTTCTTCTACGCCTGGTGTGCGTCAGCCCCGATGTAGCTGATTTTATTCAACGACACAGCAACCGTAAGTCCTAGTTTCTTGGCTTTGGGGGGTGTGCTTATCCTGGGGGATTATGCCACATTTGTCTGTTTATAGTGTGGCTCGCCATGCTGTTCGAGCCAGAAGGTTGTTTCTGTCATACGGCTCTGCCAGCGGCAGCTCCACCTCATCAGCTCTGGAGCCTGATGTCTTCGGCGGTGCGCTGATTTTTCTGCTGCTTCACCTCGCCGTCCAACCAGGACCATCTCCTGATCCGGCGGTGCGCCCAAAGGCCCACACGCTGCTGTTTTGTTTTACTGTTCTGTGTTTCTGATTAGCACGGTGGCCCCTAGAGACAAAACACTTGCAAATCCAAAAACACTTGCAAATCCCAAACCACATCCAAAGTCCAAAACACATGCAAAATCAAAAACACATGCAAAGTCCAAAACACTTGCAAATCCCAAAACACATGCAAATCCAAAAACACATGCATGTCCCAAAACACATGCAAATCCCAAAACACTTGCAAAATCAAAAACACATGCAAAGTCCAAAACACTTGCAAAATCAAAAACACATGCAAAGTCCAAAACAGTTGCAAATCCCATCACACTTGCAAAATAGGCCATAAGGGGAAACTGGTTTTCATTTAATCTCTGTCTGACCTCTGGCATCTACATACTTATTACTTCATAAAAAAAACATGTCCGTACTGAGTTCCAAATCAAAAGTTCTCCTTTAGTAATAGCGTGTTTTTTTAAGATTTGTGTTTTTAATTCTGCACTAGTTTGTTTTGACCGTAATTAGAAAGCAGTAATGGATTTGGAGAGTAGCAGCGACGATGAGGAAAATACTTTTGAAACTTCTACAAAACCGAGTAATTGAGTATGTAGAAAGTGCTTAATGGATTTGACATCATGAAACAGAAATCTTGGACCTCTGAAAAGTATAATCATGCATATGTACTCAGTTCTAGGTTTAGGCCCCTTTTGCATCAATGACTGCCTCAATGCGGCATGGCATGGATGCTATCAGCCTGTGGCACTGCTGAGGTATTATAGAAGACCAGGATGCTTCAATAGCTCATTCATCTCTTCTGCATTATTCCGTCCCATGTCTCTCATGGGGTTCAGGTCCGGCGAGTTTGCTGGCCAATCCAGCAGAGTAATCCTTTAGTCATTGAAACAGGTTTTGGTACTTTTGGCAGTGTGGACAGGTGCCAAGTCCTGCTGGAAAATGAAGTCAGCATCTCCATAAAGTTGGTATGCAGAAGGATGCATGAAGGGCTCCAGAATGTCCTCGTAGATGGCTGCGTTGACTCTGGACTTAGTAAACCACAGTGGACCAACACCAGCAGGTGACATGGCTCCCCAAATAAACACAGACTGTGGAAACTTCACACTGGACTTCAAGCATCTTGGCTTGTGTGCCTCTCCATTCTTCCTCCAGACTCCAGAATTTAGTACATGTGAAGCCTATGTCCAGGATCCGTCTGTGTGTGATGGCTCTTGATGCACTAACTCCAGCCTCAGTCCACTCCTTTTGAAGGTCCCCAACACTTTTGAATGACCTTTTGCTGACATTCATCTCCAATATTCAAATTTTTCGAGTTTCACCTGTTTTGTGGAGAAAATCCATTCGGCCATCATCTGCTTGGGTAGCAGCATTAGAGCCAGGGACTTAAAAAGGCTCAACAAGCTGATAAAGAAAGCTGCTTCTATTTTGGGGACGACTGTGGAACCTTTGGAGATAATGATGCAGAGGTATGGGCAGAAATTTGTGCCATCAGGTACTGAATTTGAATTAGTTCTGTTTGTATCACTCGGATGGAATCTGAAATGCTCAAATTGAATAAATGCTTTTGAAAACTGAATATGAATTAGCCTAATTTGAAATCCAATTTTTAGTTTGGAAATTATTGTTACTAAATTGAAATTGAATGTTATGTTTTGAAAATGAATTTATTTGCTTTAAAACTCTATTTTATCCTATTGCAAATTCAGCTCTCAAAATTTCAGTTTCAGTTCTACAATTCAATTTCAATTTTTAAGTTCAGTTTTTTTTGGTGCCAGACATCCGGCTCTTTAAAAGAGCTACAGAGTAATCGAGCGCAGAATAATACAAATACGTTCTTCCAGCGGACCCCTGTGGACTTCGAGCACCATGAGCTGAAGCAGGGCACATAATACACGATAAAAGGTCTTTTGTCATGTCTAATGACCCGCGGATTAGTTCTCAGGTTGGTAATAAATGTATTACAATGATAAGAAAAAGTGTCATGTGGACAAATAATAGCTAGCAGTAACTGTTATGCTATTCGTAGCTTCTAGCTAAAAACTAAGATAAGTTTCCATAGATTGCCCTGGGTTCAGCTTTGACAGACACATACACTACCGTTCAAAAGTTTGGGGTCACATTGAAATGTCCTTATTTTTGAAGGAAAAGCACTGTACTTTTCAATGAAGATAACTTTAAACTAGTCTTAACTTTAAAGAAATACACTCTATACATTGCTAATGTGGTAAATGACTATTCTAGCTGCAAATGTCTGGTTTTTGGTGCAATATCTACATAGGTGTATAGAGGCCCATTTCCAGCAACTATCACTCCAGTGTTCTAATGGTACAATGTGTTTGCTCATTGGCTCAGAAGGCTAATTGATGATTAGAAAACCCTTGTGCAATCATGTTCACACATCTGAAAACAGTTTAGCTCGGTACAGAAGCTACAAAACTGACCTTTGAGCAGATTGAGTTTCTGGAGCATCACATTTGTGGGGTCAATTAAACGCTCAAAATGGCCAGAAAAAGAGAACTTTCATCTGAAACTCGACAGTCTATTCTTGTTCTTAGAAATAAAGGCTATTCCATGTGAGAAATTGCTAAGAAATTGAAGATTTCCTACAATGGTGTGTACTACTCCCTTCAGAGGACAGCACAAACAGGCTCTAACCAGAGTAGAAAAAGAAGTGGGAGGCCGCGTTGCACAACTGAGCAAGAAGATAAGTACATTAGAGTCTCTAGTTTGAGAAACAGACACCTCACAGGTCCCCAACTGGCATCTTCATTAAATAGTACCCGCAAAACACCAGTGTCAACATCTACAGTGAAGAGGCGGCCGCGGGATTCTGGGCTTCAGGGCAGAGTGGCAAAGAAAAAGCCATATCTGAGACTGGCCAATAAAAGAAAAAGATTAAGATGGGCAAAAGAACACAGACATTGGACAGAGGAAGACTGGAAAAAAGTGTTGTGGACGGATGAATCCAAGTTTGAGGTGTTTGGATCACAAAGAAGAACGTTTGTGAGACGCAGAACAACTGAAAAGATGCTGGAAGAATGCCTGACGCCATCTGTTAAGCATGGTGGAGGTAATGTGATGGTCTGGGGTTGCTTTGGTGCTGGTAAGGTGGGAGATTTGTACAGGGTAAAAGGGATTCTGAATAAGGAAGGCTATCACTCCATTTTGCAACGCCATGCCATACCCAGTGGACAGCTCTTGATTGGAGCCAATTTCATCCTACAACAGGACAATGACCCAAAACACACCTCCAAATTGTGCAAGAACTATTTAGAGAAGAAGCAGGCAGCTGGTATTCTATCGGTAATGGAGTGGCCAGCGCAGTCACCAGATTTGAACCCCATTGAGCTGTTGTGGGAGCAGCTTGACCGTATGGTACGCAAGAAGTGCCCATCCAACCAATCCAAATTGTGGGAGCTGCTTCTAGAAGCGTGGGGTGCAATTTCTCCAGATTACCTCAACAAATTAACAGCTAGAATGCCAAAGGTCTGCAATGCTGTAATTGCTGCAAATGGAGGATTCTTTGACGAAAGCAAAGTTTGATGTAAAAAAAATCTTATTTCAAATACAAATCATTATTTCTAACCTTGTCAATGTCTTGACTCTATTTTCTATTCATTTCACAACGTATGGTGGTGAATAAGTGTGACTTTTCATGGAAAACACAAAATTGTTTGGGTGACCCCAAACTTTTAAACGGTAGTGTATGACCAGATATTTTTATTCAAGTAAAAGTAAAGAGCAGTTCTCCAAGAAATTACCCAAGTAAGAGTAAAAAAAGGACCTGTTAAAAATTCTTTGATACAGAGTAACGGATCACAACACCTGATTTAGTGTTTAAAAATTATAATCAGACAAAAATACAAGTTTTGGTGCAAAGTTTGGTATTATAAAGACTAGAAGGCAATACACACACACACACACACACACACATATATATAATTATACTTCGGCTTCCTCCCACAGTCCAAAAACATGTGGTATGACTGTGTGCACTTTGTGCATGAATGCTTGTTTGTCCTGTGTGTCTCTGTGTTGCCCTGCAATGGACTGGCAACCAGTCCAGGGTGTACCCCGCCTCTCGCCCCGTGACTGCTGGAGATAGGCACCAGCCCCCCTCGCAAACCTGCATAGGATGGACGGATACAGATAATCAATATGGATGGATATATATATTCTTCATTGTAGAATATGGTATGGCACTACTGGTCTTTATTCATTAGTAAACGGGCAGAAAGGTAGTCAAAAATCAAAGAGAATGACATGCCGTGAATCCTAAGGTAAAAAAAACCCAAGATAGCTGCATGGCTAGGATAGCTCTGCAAGGATAACTCGGCCTTGCCTCCTCTGGACGCCCTGGGTCAGTGGCTTGGCTGCTGCTGTTGTGGCTGTCTTTATGGCACTTCTTTACCTGGCTCATCTCTACTCAGTCCATTCTCCTTTTTACTGTTGCTTTCAAGTGTGTGCGTGCATGAGGGTTGGGGAGAGGGGGGGTATAACTGTGATAATGCTTTACGTCTGTGGGGGAGGGATGGGAATGTGGTTTATGTGGGGTCATTTAATTCTGTAAAGCACTTTGAACTGCAATTTCTGCATGAAAAGCGCTTTATAAAAAAAGTTTGATTTGATGTAGGACTGTATTCTTCTCAAATTGTGCACATAATCCACCTCTGAGCCACTTTACTCAATATCACTCATTGCTTTACTCTGTATTACTGTTGCTGAATACTAACTTGATCATGTTTGTGTATTTACGAGTACTTTAACTTACTTAAACATTATAACTTCTTTTGACCAGGACATTTTGGTTAATATATAAAGCAGTGTTGGGAACTTACCTCGGACAGCAATACATTTAGCATGTACTTGATCCTGTCTGAAGACACTATGCTCATGACTTAAGATGATTTATTTTTTAAGCTGTCCAGCATGTCTGACAGGTAAGTCATGATCTGGTTTGTCATCATCAAAGATGCTTGGAACCCACTTTCCTTTGAAATTGAAATGTGGCATCTCATCACCTGATAGAATGGCCTGTTAAACACAAATGGAGAAAGGCTGTGTCTCTATGGCTGTGAAAAGCTATGTCTCATTTTTTTTATAAGAATGCAATTTAACACTTCGATGTTCTTTTTGATATGTTACAAATGATTTTACACATCTTGGTAATTCTGTTTCATAGAAAGCAAGTGTCAATAAATGTATTCTTTTGAATTATTTCTAAAGAGATAAAAAAAAATGAAAATAAAACTAAAGTGAACCAAAACAGTAACTTTACTGTGGTTTCTTTGTATTGATTATCTTTGGACTGTGAACAGTTATTATATACTGTCCAAATTAATTCAAAGGATTAGGTGGTAAAACAATCCTAAATGAAGCTTTACCATAAGGCTTTCCTCAACATCTTTTTGCTCAATTATGAATTTGACAAGTTCTTCATTGCTTTCCTGTCTTGCTTCAATAACTTTAGCTGCTTTGTCCCAAAACAAAATGTTATTTTCACATTAGTAATTATTATGTTATGTGATTGAATGTTACTTAAGTTTAGCCAGCTCTGCAGAAGTGAGATGATTGTCTTCTTATATATTATTATATATCTTGGTAATTGATATTGCATTGTCTGACCATTTCTGTATTTTCTTTAAAAGTACCATCTCTGCTAAATTATCCAGCCTCAGTAAGACCACCTTAAAAAAGCGTTTTCTAGGGGATCTCAGTTGACACTTTTAAACGTATTTACCCTCCCACCGCATCCTCCTCATCTCCCAACTGGAACTCAGTAAACAAGCTGGTAGATAATTTCCTTGTGAAAATCTCAGCCATCACTGATTCAATTGCTCCAACTAAAGTGAAAGTAGTCTCAGGTAGAAAGAAGTCTCCATGGACTAATGGTCCACTGGTATGTAGTGAAAAAAGGGAATGTCGACGGGCCGAGAGAAAAGGGCAGAAAACTCGACTCCAGGTTCACTGTGAGATCTACAAAGACAGACTAAACAGATATCATTCAACTCTAAAAGATGCAAGGGAATGTTCTTTTCTGAATTAATTAACAGAAATATTAATAACGCACTGACATTATTTGGAACAGTGGAAAGACTAACTAATCCTTTAGTGACAGTAGCCCCTGAACTAAATTCTACCAGGGCCCACAATTAATTTGCCAGCTTTTTCACTGAAATGATTATAACAATTAGAGGTTCAATCTGTACCTCAATAAAGAACCCACTACCAATGCCATCCGTAATCAACACCAATGTGGAGAAAATGTCTGAATTCCACGAATTAAACCAAAAAAGCCTTGAAAAAATCATTATCTTATTAAGCTCCTCCTCTTGCAGCCTTGATATCATACCCACAGCTTTTCTAAAGAAAGTTCTTCCTGTCATTGGGTCTGATCTTGTTCAAATTGTTAACTCATCCTGTCACGTGGTGTGTGGAGAATGGACCCAAACGCACTCGCTGAAGGAAGGTGCAGGATGTTTATTACAGTGATGAGGTCGTGGTGATGATGATGATGATGATGAAGACACTGGACATCGGGCAGGGAAGGAAGAATGACACACCATGGGGATATACAATTACTGCTGACTACTAACTAGGAGGAGGAATGATCCGGCCGGGAGTGAAAGGAAGTGAGGGGTCTTAAAGGCAGGAGGTGAGTAGGATCAGGTGTGGATGATGAGACAGACAGGTGAAGACAATAAGGGAGGAATAGGGCAGCGTGACAGGACCCCCCCCCCCTTTAAAGGTGGATTCCAGACACCGTGGAGAGAGTGAAAAAGAAAGGGAAGAGAAAAAAAAAACAAGCACCCCTGCCAGGGTGGGTGGAGGGGGCCCACGGAAGGAGGGCCCCGAGTCTCTTTGGGTACGCCCCTGGAAGTCTGGCGGACGGCCCCGGTGGCGGCCCCTGAGGACCTGGAGGTCGGGCGGACGGCCCCGGCGGCCCCCTCTGGCTGGACGGAGGTCGGGCGGACGGCCCCGGCGGCTTCCTCTGGCTGGACGGAGGTCGGGCGGACGGCCCCGGCGGCGTCCTCTGGCTGGACGGAGGTCGGGCGGACGGCCCCGGCGGCGTCCTCTGGCTGGACGGAGGTCGGGCGGACGGCCCTTAAGTCCTCTTCTGAGCGTCAGGTAGCGCCAAAGATGCCTGGCCGGTAAAGGTCGGCCGAGACAAATGGGTTCTGGAGGCTCGGACGCCTCCTCAGACGAAGGTTCTGGAGGCTCGGACACCTCCTCAGACGAAGGTTCTGGAGGCTCGGACACCTCCTCAGACGACCGTTCTGGAGGCTCGGACGCCTCCTCAGACGACCGTTCTGGAGGCTCGGACGCCTCCTCAGACGAAGGTTCTGGAGGCTCCAGTGACGGGGACAGGTCCTCCCTGACCCTCCCTGGGAGCTTCAGCGATGGGGACGGGTCCTCCCTGACCCTCCCCGGGAGCTCCAGCGACGCATGGGGAAATGTCCATCGCTGGAGAGCCGCCGCTGTGACCGCCAGAAACACGGCAGCCACAACAACGGCGGGCTCTGGAGCTGGAACGGGCTCTGGAGCTGGAACGGGCTCATGGACTGGAGCTGGAACGGGCTCATGGACTGGAACTGGAACGGGCTCATGGACTGGAACGGGCTCATGGACTGGAACGGGCTCATGGACTGGAACGGTGTCATGGACTGGAACGGGCTCATGGACTGGAACGGGCTCATGGACTGGAACGGGCTCATGGGCTGGAAGGGGCTCATGGACTGGAGCTGGAACGGGATCTGTAGCTGGAACGGGCTCATGGACTGGAACGGGCTCATGGACTGGAGCTGGAACGGGATCTGGAGCTGGAACGGGCTCATGGACTGGAACGGGCTCATGGACTGGAGCTGGAACGGGATCTGGAACGGGCTCACGGACCGGAGCCGGAACGGGCTCACGGACCGGAGCCGGAACTTCCCCGGGAGCGGCCCCACCTCGGCGGCGTCGCTGCCTGCGGCGAGGCGCTCCCCTGGAGCAGAGGTAGGCCGTCTTGTCCCCATAGAAAAACTCGAAGAGGTCCTCCTCCCTGATGTGAGGAGCCCCCGAAGAGCCAGCTAGAGGAGGGACAAAGACGGCGGGTGAGAGAACCGGCGGTGGGTGCCACGCGGAGATCGAGCCGACGTTGGTGGTCCGTGTGGCCGCGCTGCCCTGCTCCTCGCTCGCTGAATCTCCGGTTCGGCGGGTCCGTCGCCTACGGCCAGATGGTGGAGGCGGAGAGGGCGGACCGATCGTCTGGTCCAACGCCTCCTGGCGAATCCTCTCCGCCTCGCGCCACAGATCGGCGAGCTCCCGGGCCGAGAAGACACTCTGGAAGTGAGGGAGCACTCCGAGGATCTCCCCGGCTCCGGAGACCCGCACAGGGAGGTGAGGAGAGGCAGCGAGTCTGGCCAGGTTGGCCCAGACGTCCTGGCGCAGGGCGGCGATCTCCTGGGCGAGTGCTGGGTCCATGTTTAGGGCCGGATCATTCTGTCACGTGGTGTGTGGAGAATGGACCCAAACGCACTCGCTGAAGGAAGGTGCAGGATGTTTATTACAGTGATGAGGTCGTGGTGATGATGATGATGATGATGAAGACACTGGACATCGGCCAGGGAAGGAAGAATGACACACCATGGGGATTGACAATTACTGCTGACTACTAACTAGGAGGAGGAATGATCCGGCCGGGAGTGAAAGGAAGTGAGGGGTCTTAAAGGCAGGAGGTGAGTAGGATCAGGTGTGGATGATGAGACAGACAGGTGAAGACAATAAGGCAGGAATAGGGCAGCGTGACACATCCCTGCTATCAGGTGTCTTCCCCCAGGCTATGAAGACAGCAGTTATTAAACCACTACTAAAGAAGAAGGATCTGGACAACACGTTAATGCAGAACTACAGGCCGATCTCAAATCTTCCATTCATCAGTAAGACCATTGAAAAAGCTGTTTCAGCAGTTAAATAACCTCCTAACAATGACAAACCGTTTTGATGTTTTTCAGTCTGGTTTCCGTGCTCACCACAGCACCGAGACTGCCCTCGTCAAAGTATTTAATGACATCCGCATAAATACAGACTGTGGTTGAACCACAGTGCTGGTTCTGTTGGACCTGATCCCGAAATACTATTAGAATGACTAGAGAGCTGGGTTGGACTCTCTGGCACAGGCTGGTTTGTGTCTTACCTAAAGAATAGAAACTTTTTTGTTTCAATAGGAAACTTTTCATCAGAACGAACAGAAATCACATGTGGGGTGCCCCAGGGCTCCATCTTAGGGCCTCTCCTATTTAATATCTACATGCTCCCACTAGGCCAGATTATAGCAACCAATAACATTAGCTACCATAACTACAGGGTGTAATTTTTCTTTAGCCATTTCCCGAATCGGAAACTAGAAAGGGAAACCAACTTCAGCCTCGTCAAGAAGCTACATAGATACAACAAATCTCCTACTGTGGGGCATTTATATTATATATATATATACACACACACACATATATATATATATATATATATATATATATATATATATATATATATATATATGCACACACATACACACATATACACACACTGGCCACTTTATTAGGCACACCTGTCCAACTGCTCGTTAATGCAAATTTCTAATCAGCCAATCACATGGCGGCAACTCAATGCATTTTGGCATGTAGTCATGGTCAAGATGATCTGCTGCAGTTCAAACCGAGCATCAGAATGTGGAAGAAAGATTATTTAAGTGACTTTGAACATGGCATGCTTGTTGGTGCCAGACAGGCTGGTCGGAGTATTTCAGAAACTGTTGATCTACTGGGATTTTCACGTACAACCATCTCTAGGGTTTACAGAGAATGGTCCGAAAAAGGAAAAATATCCAGCGAGCGGCAGTTCTGTGGGCAAAAATGCCTTGTTGATGCCAGAGGTCAAAGGAGAATGGCCAGACTGGTTAAAGATCTATTGTTGTATCAACCTTCCAACTAATGTTCCCTCTAAGCTGCGCGCGTGCGCAATTGCACATGCTGACACAGTCTTCGCTCATAGAAAATCTGCTCTGCGCACCCAAAAAAAATCTAACCTGAATTGAAAAAAACAAAACAATAAGCAAATAATTTATTCTGTGAGGATATGCACCGATTTACAGTTCCAGCAGTGGCCCTGAACCGGTCCAATTAGAAAAACACACACACGCCTGAACCCGTTATCCATGGTTATTGTCATATCAATGCGGCAGAGACACGCACACTGACACAACACAGTAACTACATAGCTGTCATGGCCTTCCATCTTCTTTTACAGATAGACGTTCACGCTGGAGGCAAATGTGCATCCAATCTGACATTTTTTCACATATCTGATTTTTAGGACAGTTTGAACAGCACAATTCTATCTTTTTTCAAACCCGATAGATAGGTTATGTGGTCTGCAAGTGAAGTCTTTTCCAGGGTCAAGATTAAAGATAGACACGGGTATGCAAATAAGACTAAGGTAAAAAATAAAAAATAATTAATCCAGACACAAACTCAGATCCTCCTGTTTATATAGAAGCAGGGCGCTTTTGTCTATGCACAGAGCAGCTGACAGCACCAAGTTTGTGCACTGTGAAATGTGCTTGATTTATTTTAGAAAGTCTGTAGCGTTTTGGTGGAATTTTCTTTAACGAAAAGGGGATTATAGAATGTTCTGAAAACATCTAAAGTTTTCCTTTTATTCCTCTCAGAAACAGGCTCATTATTGTCAGTCTTAATTTATAACTTTATCACTGGATTGTTTAAGACACCACAAAAGAAAAAAAAAACTTTGAATAGGAAAATTGATTTTAACAAGAAATCAGAATTGAGCATTTCAACTGCAATGGGAATATAGCAGTGCTGCTTCTGCTCCTGTCAGTCAGCAGGGCTGCAGTTTACCTGCTCATACTGTGTGAATAAATCTTTTAGTGTTTGGTCTCGCTGTTTGATTCTGCATTTGGGTTAAAAGATTTTGCTTCAAGACAATAAGGTTTATGTCATTGAGTGACCATTGGCTCTCTGCTCAAGCCAATGATGCGATTTACATACCTATTTACGCAGCTAATCAATCAATATTTGTGCTACATTTCAAGCATCCAGCGCAGACTGTGAAAGAGGCTTTAGTTTAATGAATCGTATTAAAACAGCATCGAGAAATCGTCTTGAAGTGAACCATTTGGATCAGCTGATGCGCATAAAGCTCACAGTGGTCAAAGGGACCGCTCAGGGCGTGTGTGTTTGCTCAGACTCATTAAAAATTAGAGGGAACATTGCTTCCAACCCACTCAGGTCTTCTGGTTCTAGTTTACTCTGCATCCCTACATTCAGAACCAAACATGGAGAAGCAGTGTTCAGTTTGTATGCTCCTTTAATCTGGAACAAACTTCCAGAAAACTGATGAAATTCAGAGTTCCTTTAACTCGAGGCTAAAACCCATCTGTTTAGAGCTGCTTTTGATTAATAATCACCGAAACATCAGTAATTCTAGTCTGGATTGCAGCTTTTCACTATTCTCTTGATTTTGCCACTGTGATATCCTTTTTTTTTGTTAATTGCGTTATGTTTTTATAATGTAAAGCACTTTGAACTGTCTTGTTATTGAAGTGTGCTATACAAATAAATTTGACTTAAATTCACTAATATAGCTTTGGATGAAATTATCTGATTAGAATAGAATTTAAATTCTTTTTATTGTCCCACACTGGGGAAATTCAGGCTTAACAAAGTAACAGATTTACACAAAAAATATAAAAAACTAAATTAAGAATATTATACTGTACAGTAAGGGCAAATTTACAACACTAAAACACTGTGAAGTTATTAAAAATAGCATACTCTGGTTCAAGAAATGTGTAGCTGAGCAGGATCCATATTAAATACTTACAAAATGTGCATGTTTATTTGTGGATTAAACAACAAACTGTTTTCAAAAAGTTACAAAAGTACTGCAAACAAAAATGTGCAAGAACAGCAGAAATGTTATTTGAAATAAGAAGAAAGTGTAAATAACAGCAGGCATGTAAACACTTAATGACCAGTGATAGTACTACAGTCTAACAGCTGCTGGCAGGAAGGACCTATAACAAAGTCCCTTCATACACCTAGGATGCAGCATTCTGTCACTTAAAGCTGCAGTCCGGAGTATTTGAGGGAGAGAGATTTTTTGAATCCGACGTACCAAGGCCCCTCCAAAAACATTCGGACTGCAGCTTTAAGGAGCTCTCTTGTTCAGCAACAGCTTTATGAATGGGGTGGGAGACACTGTCCATCAGTGATGTTATATCAGCCAGAGTTCTTCTGTCTCCCACTATGTGGACTGGGTTGAGGGGGCATCCTAGCATACAGCTGGCCTTCCTGATGAGCTTATCTTACTGCTTCCTCTCAGCTTTAAATAAGCTGTGGCTCCAACATACTACACCATTGAAGATGGCTGATGCCACCACAAAGTCAAAGAAGGTGTTTTGGAGCGCCCCCGGCCCTCCAAAACATCTCAGTCTCCTCAGCAGGTCTGAACCTTCCTGCAGAGAGCTTCAGTGTGGCTCCAATCCAGTTTATTGTTCAGGTGAACACTCAGGTACGTAGAAGAGTCCACTAGAGTTACCCTGTCCACTTCCTGGATCTTTACCAGTGTCAGTGTGGTCTGTAGCTGCGCCTTTGGAAATCCACCTTGCTCCTTGGTTCATTACTGCAATGTATTGAATTAATGTAAATAAAACAATCATATGCAGATCCTTTTTTTCAGTTAATTATTACCACTCGTGGACCTAAAGAGCACCTCTGGAAACTATAAACTTTATGAACATAAACATTTATACAAAGGCCTTTTTATGAGTAATATTTACACCACCGGGGCCCCCCTCTGGAGCCAGGCCTGGAGGTGGGGCACGTTGGCGAGCGCCTGGTGGCCGGGCCTTTACCCATGGGGCCCGGTCGGGCTTAGCCCGAAGAGGTAACATGGGCCCCCCTTCCCATGAGCTCACCACCTGTGGGAGGGGCCATAGGGGTCGGGTGCTGTGCAGGATGGGCGGCGGCCAAAGGCGTGGACCTTGGCGGCCCGATCCTCGGCTGCAGAAGCTGGCTCTCGGGACGTGGAATGTCACCTCTCTGGTGGTGAAGGAGCCGGAGCTGGTGTGCGAGGTTGAGAGGTTCCGACTGGACATCGTCGGACTCACCTCGGCGCACGGCTCTGGCTCTGGAACCCGTCTCCTCGAGAGGGGTTGGACTCTCTTCCACTCTGGGGTTGCCCCCGCTGAGAGGCGCCGAGCTGGGGTGGGCATACTTGTTGCCCCCCATCTCGGCGCCTGTACGTTGGGGTTTACCTCGGTGAACGAGAGGGTAGCCTCCCTCCGCCTTCGGGTGGGGGGACGGGTCCTGACTGTTGTTTGTGCTTACGCGCCAAACAGCAGATTAGATTACCCACCCTTCTTGGAGTCTTTGGAGGGGGTGCTGGAGAGTGCTCCTCCTGGGGACTCCCTTGTTCTGCTGGGGGACTTCAACGCTCACGTGGGCAATGACAGTGAGACCTGGAGGGGTGTGGTTGGGCGGAATGGCCCCCCCGATCTAAACCCGAGTGGTGTCCTGTTATTGGACTTCTGTGCTCGTCATGGATTGTCCATAACAAACACCATGTTCAAGCATAAAGGTGTCCATATGTGCACTTGGCACCAGGACACCTTAGGCCGCAGCTCAATGATCGACTTGGTTGTCGTCTCATCTGATCTGCGGCCGCATGTTTTGGACACTCGGGTGAAGAGAGGGGCAGAGCTGTCCACTGACCACTACCTGGTGGTGAGTCGGCTCCGATGGTGGGGGAGGACGCCGGACAGACCTGGAAGGCCCAAACGTGTTGTGAGGGTCTGCTGGGAACATCTGGCAGAGTCTACTGTCAGAAGGAGCTTTAACTCACACCTCCGGCAGAACTTTGAACACGTCCCGGGGGAGGCGGGGGACATCGAGTCCGAGTGGACCATGTTCCGCGCCTCCATTGCCGAGGCGGCTGACCGAAGCTGTGGCCGCAAGGTGGTCGGTGCCTGTCGCGGCGGCAACCCCCGAACCCGCTGGTGGACACCGGCGGTAAGGGATGCTGTCAGGCTGAAGAAGGAGTCCTACCGGGTCTTTTTGGCTTGTGGGACCCCTGAAGCAGCTGATAGGTACCGACAGGCCAAGCGGGATGCGGCTCGGAGGCAAAAACTCGGGCGTGGGAGGAGTTTGGAGAGACCATGGAAAACGACTTCCGTACGGCTTCGAAGCGATTCTGGTCCACCATCCGGCGTCTCAGGGGGGGAAAGCGGTCTGCCACCAACACTGTTTACAGTGGGGATGGTGTGCTGCTGACCTCGACGCGGGACGTTTTGGGTCGGTTGATGGAATACTTCGAAGACCTCCTCAATCCCACCAGCACGCCTTCCAATCTGGAAGCAGGGTTTGGGGACTTGGGGTCGGGCTCTCCAATCTCTGGTGCTAAGGTCACCGAGGTCGTTAAAAAGCTCCTCGGTGGCAAGGCTCCGGGGGTGGATGAGATTCGACCGGAGTTTCTCAAGGCTCTGGATGTTGTGGGGCTGTGTTGGTTAACGTGGCTCTGCAATATTGCGTGGACCTCGGGGGCAGTTCCCTTGGATTGGCAGACCGGGGTGGTGGTCCCCCTGTTTAAAAAGGGGGACCACAGGGTGTGTTCCAACTACAGGGGGATCACACTTCTGAGCATCCCTGGTAAGGTCTATTCAGGGGTTCTGGAGAGGAGGGTCCGACGGATAGTCGAACCTCGGATCCAGGAGGAACAATGCCGTTTTCGTCCTGGCCGTGGAACACTGGACCAGCTCTACACCCTCAGCAGGGTCCTGGAGGGTGCGTGGGAGTTTGCCCAACCGGTCTACATGTGTTTTGTGGACTTGGAGAAGGCGTTCGACCGTGTCCCTCGGGGGGCCCTGTGGGGGGTGCTCCGGGAGTATGGGGTACCGGGCCCCTTGACACGGGCTGTTAGGTCCCTGTACGACCGGTGCCAGAGTTTGGTTCGCATTGCCGGCAGTAAGTCTGGCTTGTTTCCAGTGAGAGTTGGACTCCGCCAAGGTTGCCCTTTGTCACCGATCTTGTTCCTAACTTTTATGGACAGGATCTCTAGCCAAGGCGTTGAGGGGATCCGTTTTGGTGGCCTCAGGAAAGTTGTGGGCCCTGAATCAATAATCTATGGAAGTTGAACGTTTTGAATGAAATTATGGAAATAAATAAAGTTTTCCATGATATTCTAATTTTTTGGAAAGGATCTGTATGTGGATGTTGTAATTCTTCACCATGTCTGTATGAATGTTCTAGCCTCCATAGCAAACCTATGTTTTTGTTTTGTTGCGATTGGGCCAATATCTGTAGAAAAATGCATGTGCCAGTCTCGGAACTGCTTTGGGGCACACCTTTTCCATAAATAATTTATCTGACTTTGTACAATTCTTGTTCTGCTTGTTTCTCTTACGTTAGATGTTGGTTGCTTTTAACAGAATCAAGAAATGGGTTTTCTGACTGTTGCCTCATGGTTTAGTTGACTATTCATTGCCATCTTTGTACGCATGCGCTAGTGGTTGGGTGGTAAGAAAACAAACAATATGGCCTGCTATAAGGACGCGACAAACACTTCCAAGAGAGTTAGTGGGCGAAATAACCAATATATAAAGGGTATATATATATTGAATCCTTTATATATTTAAATATATAAAGGATTTTAAAAGGCTAAACAACCTGATAAAGAAGGCTGGTTCTGTTCTTGGGACAACTGTGGAACATGTGGAGATGATGATGCAAAGAAGGATTCTTCACAAAATCAAAATTAATATGAACTACCCTGAGCATCCTCTTCATGAGACTGTCATACAACAACAGAGCATCTTCAGTCGGAGGCTTCTTCAGTTTCTCTGCAATACAGACCGCTACAGGAAATACTTTCTGCCCACAGCCATCATCATCTACAACAACTCCTAAAAGAATTAATTATAAGAGCTATACCAACACTTAATTTCCCTCTGGGATCAATAAAGTATTTTTGAATTTGAATTTGAATAAGCACTTTAATGTCTGAAGACAGAGGTTTAAAGAGAAGCTTAAAATCTGTATTGACAACAAAATCAAAGTTGTTCATACCCACATGAGATCTGGGGAAAAACGTTGGTCGGATTCGTCGGTGTCTTGGCCACAAATCTGGTGTGGAGACATTTATTTCTATATAATAGAAAGCCCTGGACCCTTCAATCATGAAACGATAAAGGCTTTCAATAGTCTAAAGGCCTACGATTATTTTGTTTCACGAAAAGTTGGGCCAATCTCTTACACAAAACTGAAAGCCATGGTTGTGGTCAGACCTGGCCAAGCAGAGTCCCAGCATGAGAACAGCGAAATCCTCACTGTGACTAAAAAGCAGTGTATGTCTTCATTGATCAGTGTCCTTTGTTTTTGGAATTGTAGTGGCTGATGTAGAATTTTAGTTGTCCTATGACTTGAGAATTCAACGGTGTCTGGTCTCTGGGGGAAACTGATTATCACAGCTTACACAATTCTTCTTTTCCAGGCTTAGAAAAACAGGCAGTCATGTCGCAGCTTTAATATTTAAAGTAGAAGCAGCTGTCAGCATAAGACTTACAACTGCTGCATGAACAGCAGCATGCAAAGTCAGGGTGCTGTGGATCACGGTTTGGGACACCTGAATCAGAATGCGAAACAATATAACAGAGTATTTAAAATACACAAACTTGAATGTTTTTAAAAACATTTTCTTTAAATAACCATATATAGTCACGAATACTTATTGCTTTAGGAATCCAAGCTTTCTTCGGAGCTCCTGATCACCCGCAACCATCTTTTGTTTTTCACACTCCTTTTCGGAGGGAATTCGGGAATTTATCAGGCCCCAAATCGACTACACAGCAAGAGTGAACAAGCTGCTTTGCTAAAACCTCCTCCAAACATGGAAACAACTGAATAGGTAAAATATGCTGTCTCTTGCCACCCAATCCCATGATGCAATGCTAGGAAACATAAACATCACAAAAGGTTCGCCTTTAGCTTCCATCGCATCATTCCTCAGCCTGCATCATGACAAAAATGTCTTTCAGGAAATATACACCCCCATCATCCATGCATGCAATGCTGAAATTTAATTTCCACCTGTGAAAATCACAGGAGGAAAATAAATTAATTTAGAAAGTCATTCTCAAACATGACAAATCTCAATCAAAATGGACGTATAGATACCAACATTTAAAAAAACACACATATGCATGGGATCACTTTATCATTCATGGTTCAACAGGATCAAAGGCAATTGATAAGCAAAATATCTTGAGTGATTAGGATGACAGAATAAAATACGTGAATGACTCTTCTGGCCTCCCACAATGCTGGAAATCTCTTTCTAGGAAAATAAAAGGTAGTATAGCTTAATCCATGCCACACAACCATCACATTGTCTGTTATAATTAAACTCTGCAATCCCCAGTAAATAGTGAAAGAGACTTTACTAAGCTGAAACATGTCACAATCTCCCACAGCGTTGTTTGTATTGTCAGTGATGGCTTTTCAATGCTGTAGATCTTAATCTTTCTCTCATTGGCACGACATGGTCCCCAGGCCTGTTCTGCATTGACCTTTTCCAAGTCGTATTTTAAGGACCATAAATGAATGAATGACTCCTGATGTGAGAACAGATTGTTTTTAAATCCCTGTGGAAATTAACCTCGGCACAAATGTTTTGACTCTTTTACCCTTTTTGATAGCTTTTTAATGAAACCGTTAAAGGAACCCTTTAAATTGAGCAATTACATGTAAAACCTCAATGTTTGCAAAGATGAGTCACTTTACCAGTTTTTACAATGTATTTGTGAGACGAGGTCAGAGCTGATTTAAAGCTACATAGAAATGTACTGTAAAACAAGGATCTGGATCATTCTGTCTAATGGAAAAATTCGAACAACCCATCATAACCCTTATAATGTCTGAAAGAAATATGTGGCTATAAGTATCATCTTTCATGTGTTTCACAGGTTGAGCTCACCATTTGTTCTGGATGCCCAAAAGTTCCTGCAGGTTTTTATGGCAAAACGTGCAAGAAAAAATGAGTTCAGCAGTTAATTTTGTTTTAGAAAAAGAAGAAAAAAACATTGTCAGTTAGGAATGTAGCATAATTATTTTGAGGAAAAGGAAGAGGTATTGCATTTAATACACAAAATATTATTTAATGGGAGTTTTTGACTGTTCCTTTCCTTGATTTCATTATTTGCTCCTTCCTGTCTTTTACTTTTTAAATGCTATAGAATGGTGTCTTTTATTTTTCTCCTGTTTGTGTTCAAATACAAGTTTGTCTATTTTTTGAATTTGTCCTGTCCTCCCACGTTAAGAAAACAGTAGGGTGGTCCTGATTACCTTTCCACATTGGGACAGATTTGCAAACAAAAGGGAAAGAAGGAAATATTCCACCTGTGGCAGATCTGACTTTATTTATTCAAAGTCACAAAAGACCACATCTGTATGGAAGTATATGTGTAACATAAGTCAAATTAAAATGGGTTAGCAGAAATGCTTTTTCATTTTCAAAATCTAGCTGCTATTTTTGACTCAAAAATAAAATTAAAAAGAAGTAATCCAAACTGCTGTTCATTTTACCACTCAACATTGCTCATTCTGTAACTTAATTAAAATAAAATAGAAAAGGACATATAAGATTTATTTTTCAAATTGCATCCCACCAACATAGTTACAAAATTCAATTTGAAATGTCAAAGTTAAATATTAAAATGCTTTGGAAGAAATGCTTTTTCATTTTCTGAAAAAAGTTTCATTTTCTATAGTTCTGGCTACCCTCCTCAAGAGATACACTAGAGATTAGCAAGTCAGGAGAATAAACAGGAAGTTCCCCACTATCAATTCAGTTCAATTCAATTCAAAAATACTTTATTGATCCCAGAGGGAAATTAAGTAATCATGTGTGTACTCTCAGTGGTCGGGTTCTAAAATGTAAACAGATCCACCAAGAGATGCAACTGAAATGAATTCTGGAGAAGTCTTCAGCAGCAGTATACATCACATACACCAATGCCCTGTGGTTGTGGATCTGAAGCTGACCACAGCATACATATCAGAGCGGCAGATATCCAAGTATATCCACGGAGCAACTGTGTTGTTATGTAGAGTTGCTGATTTGTAATCGGAAGGTTGTAGGTTCGATTCCAGCTTCCACCTGTCACATGTCGACATGGGGACAACTTACCTGCCGATCTGCGGAACAAGTGAATGTGGCTCCAGTGTAAAGTGCTTGAGAGTTCAGTATGAGTAGAAAAGTGCTATATAAATTCAGTCCATTTACCGAGTCTGACTCTTAAGTATAAATAGTTTGATCCAGTGGCGTAGTCTACGTAATACACAGGTATACGCCGTATACCCACTAGAAAAGGTCCCAAATTACCGTATAACCACTGAAAATGCTCTAAGATACGTATCAGCATGGATTTGCGACACAACTTTAACTTTCCTGTTCATAAATGCATGGATTTGCGACACAACTTTAACTTTCCTGTTCATAAATTCAAAAAATTTTTTGTTTATACGTAACTCTCAGAGCTACCGGTTAGGTTTTTCAATGCCTCCAGCTCGTTTACATCAGCTGATGTTCTTAACAACAGCTGGTCTTCACATATCTACATCTGATTGTCTCAGTGCCTTCGATCGAAAGCACTGGATTGGCTGAATAACATCACGTGATATGTAGCTTTGGTTGCTATGGGAATGTCAACTGACTTAGTAAACTGCGGTGTTTGCCTGTAAATTTAACAAACTTTGAACTATGATTATGGAAAAATGTTAAACAATTACGAGTGCCAACAAACAAAATCAAATTAAGGAAAAAACAGGGCTTAAAATCTAAAAGATCCATCTAGGTCCTTCCTCACTGGGGATTATTATTTCTAAAAACTAACCTGACGTTTATTTCGACGCCGTGACGTTGTGTGGTTGGGATGAGTCGGCAACTTATGTTGGTTTAATCAACCGGAGTCAGTGGAAAACGAATGTAGAGAAAAAAACATGACATGGACACAGCCAAATGACACTTTTTCAGTGTTTCAGTAAGCCTGCTGCCACTGCCGCTTCAGGGGACACTACAGATGCGGTTAAAACTAACGATTTGGAAAGGGCGCTTCATGGCTGTGGAGAGGCCACAACAACTTTACCTGTGGTTAGGGAAGGGGGGGGCCTGCTGACGCAATCATCTTACTCGGTAAGTGGAACATGATCATGTTATAATAGTAACCATTATAACAGCAGGGGATTTACACATTTATTTATCTCAAACTAGCTAACTGGTGGTTTAGCTGGAATTAAGGAGGTGCGGCTGCTGATATTCTCTATGTGTGAACGTTGTAGATGAGAACTCGACCTGTCCAGTTTTGTGGAGTGAGAGTCAGGCAAGGGAATTTAAAAGCAGACATCCTTGGTTAGAGTGGAGAAACGGAAAGTTAGGTAAATATTACACAAGCTATTAGAAACTATTCAGATGTAGCCTACAAAATTAATGCTATATTCAAATGTTAATATAGTTCATTCAGAGTATTGTTGATAGCCTAATTAATTTATTGTCATCTTAAAGGCCTATTAAAAAAGAGACCATGTACACTATTAAATGATTTACTGATATGTTAGTTATAGTTGTCATCTAGTTTGAGCTAAGGAAATAGTTTCCAATTTGGGACAATAAAATGACTTGAACTTTTGTCTCCCTTAGTCTAATTTTCATGCATTTTCTTTGCCCTGGCTGAAGATTGTATACAGTTCATTAATAGGTTCTGACCTGATCTGCAATATAGATACAAAAATGACTTCTTGTATTATAATGCTATTTACTGATGCTTTTGTTTACCTCCAGGTTGTGCTGTCTGCAGTGCAACAAAATCAACTGGTGTCCTCACAGAGAAAAGGGTGTCTATATCTGAGGAGTGGGTGTTCTTTAAAATCCAGTCCTCAGGCACAAATGACAGACAAACAGCCTTAGCATACAGGAACAAAATTCGACGTCATGAGACATCTCGGGCACATGAAATAGCCAAGGAGCTCACTGAAAAAAGTAAACAGGATTTACTTGGAAATTTAGTTAGCGGAGACTGATGCTGTATTCAGAACAGCATACTATCTTGCTAAGATGAACCAGCCGTTCACTGACCATCACGATCTCATTGAGCTTCAGCAAAAAAACGGTGTCAACATGGGTACTAGTCTGCACTCGAGGTACAGTTCCACAGCAATTTTGCAACACATAGCAAAGGAGATGCAGAAACAAATTGTTTACTGTATTATGTCTTCTTCAAGCAAATTGTCTGCGGGGCAGATGTTGGTCCAGGTTGGGGGTGTACGAGGCCAAGAGGCAAAAAATCAGAGTATACCCACTAGAATAAACTAGACTACACCACTGGTTTGACCTGCTACAAATGCCTAGTGGCACAGATTAAGTTCAAGTCCAATTTGTTTATAAAGCACATTTAAAAACAAAGAGATTGTCCAAAGTGCTGTACAAAGATAAAAGTTAAAACAAGAGAAATAAAAGAAGGAAAAATAATAAAGTAACTATTAAAAACAGTCACATAAAATACATTAGGGACAATAAAAGGACCATATCAACTCACAACTGTCCAAATGCTTTTGAAAAAATATGTTTTTAACAGTGACTTAAAAACAAAATAGTGAAGAAGCTTGTCTAAAATTAAAAGATAACAGATTCCAGAGTGTGGGAACCACAGATGAAAAAGCTTGATCTCCTCTAAGTTTTTAAGCCTAGTTTTAGGGACAACCAAGAGCAACTGGTTGGCTGATCTAAGGGCCCACAAAGGAAGATAAGGCCGGAGTAACACTGAAAGGTATGGAGGAACAAGACCATTTAGGCATTTGTAAGACAACATGAGGATTTTAAAATTAATTCTTTGTTGTACAGGAAGCCATTGAAGGAAGGACAGGATCGGTGAAATGTGCTCATGTCTGTGTGTGCCAGTTAAAAAACGGGCAGCAGCATTTTGCACAAGCTGAAGCCGCAAAAGGGATCTTTGGCTGACACCGAAATAAAGTGCATTACAATAGTCTAGCCGGGTGGATGTCATGCTGCCCTAATCTCCCTCTCCTAATCATTGTCCTTACCTGTGTCCCCCATCAACCACACCTGATCCTGCTTACCTTCTGCCCTTATAACCCGTCACTTCCCCTCTCTCAGCGCCGGATCATTGTGTGATAGTAGATGTCTCTTTGGTGTGTTGTCCTGTTCGTCCAATGTCCTGTCTCCGTTCCTACCGTCGTCCTCATCACCTGCTCCACCAGCACCACTATTTAATAAATATCCTTCACCGTTTAAAAGGGGTTGCATAGAGCATGGACAGTTAGGTGTTAGAGGCAAGTAGATATGGCAATCGTCTGCATAGCAGTGGAAGGCAATGCCATGTTTTCTGAAAATTGAACCCAAAGCGAGCAGATACAGGAAAAAAAGAAGAAGACCTAGGATTTAGCCTTTTGGAACCCCACATGACAAAGAGGCCGAGGTGGATACAGAATTGTCTATATTTACACTGAACATTTTGCCATTTAAATATGAATGAAGCCACTGCAGCGCTGCACCTTTAATACCAACCCAATGTGCCAAACGAGAAATAGAGAATACTGGGGTCCACTGTATCAAATGCTACTGTGAGATCTAAAAGCACAAGAGTAACAGAGCTTCCAGAATCATTTGCCAAAATGATGTCCTTCAAAACCTTTAAAAGTGCTGTTTCAGTGCAATGTAAATGTTTAAAACCAGACTGAAGAACCTCCACAATACCATTAGTGTCCATAAATACATTTATTTGAGTAAAAACTATTTTCTCCAATATCTTAGAAAGGAATGTGAGTTTTGAGATTGGTCTAAAATCTGAACAAACTGAGGGGTCAAGGCCAGGTTTTTTTAATAACAGATTTACAATTGCATGTTTGAAACCATCAGGAACCACACTGGAGGTAATACTGCTATTTATAATTGCTAGGACTGAGGTGCCAATTGAGGTAAAAAAAAAACTCTTTAAAGAGTCATGCAGGGATGACATCCACAGGAGAACCGGAGGGTTTCGTTTGTCTAACCACTTCCTCGAGTACAGTAACTGAAACAGGCTCAAACTGTGTAAGACAGCTGAGCAGGGAACAAACATGGATGGGTTGTAAGTTGAAGGGACCTGATAGATTCAATTTTGTTTACAAAGAAAAAAAGGAAGTGATTACAAAGCTCAGCAGAGGCTTTCAAGGTGGGGTTTTTAAAAAGAACCCTGGGATTATGACAATTTAACCTAATGATCTGTGAAGTTTTTTTCCTTCTTCACAGTGTTTGCGTAATATTTCCAACATTCTATTAAAATTTCAAAAGAAACCTGCAATTTCTTTCTTCCACGTCCACTCTGCTCTCCTACACTGGCGTCTGACTGCTCGGGTGGATTAATTTAACCACAGCTGAGGGATATGTTTGGAGTAACTGGTTTTTAATGGGGCCACAGTGTTTATGGTCTCAGTACAAGTTTCCTGGAACTGAGAAAGCAGCTCATCTGGGATGCGTCCAAAAATGTTCCCAGGATCAACAAATATTTTATATATGAAGTTGGAAGAAAAGCGATCAGCAGTGGAAGAGTTACACATACAGCAGCGCCTGGCTGGAGCGCGAGTTTTAAGCTCATGTACAAGGGGAATATTGAATAAAACCAGTTTGTGATCAAAATACACTGCTTCCCAAATTTCCAAATTAAAAACAGATAAACCAGATGATAAAAGTCCAGAGTGTGCCCCTGCTGATGTGTGGAACCTTATACAGACTGTACAAGATTAAAATACTGAAAAATATTTAAAAACTCATGAGCAAGCAGATCATTAAGGCAGCACACATGAATATGAAAATCACCAACTATTAAAATCCGATCATATTTAGGCACATTTCAGCCAAAAAGTCAGAAAAGTCATTTATAAATTCCTTGTTCCTTTGGCATGTGATACATTACTGCACACACTACTGGTTGGAAGCATCCCAATTCAAGTATGAGAGGGGGGGGAACCTGAAGTTGTCTGCAGTAAAGTTTTTTTTTTAAACAGTCAATATTCCACCTCCTTTGCCTGATATCCCTGGAGCATTAAGAAATAAGCAGTCAGAGGCCAACAATTCTGACAGAATGCTGGACTCTCCCACTAATCCAAGTCTCAGTCAAAAAAAAGAGGTCCAATACATTGGAAGAGAAAAAAATTGTTTACAATAAACGTTTTATTTGCTAAAGATCGTGCATTTATTAGACCCATCCTCGTAAGAGCCGGGTGCTGGGAAACAGTTTTCTGTGAAACCCAAGTCAATGGGCGTAAATTTAAAAGGTTTATTCCCCAACTTCCAAGATGTAACAAAAAGCGGCGAGCTGGGATGCTTTGGACATCTGAACCCACCACTGGAACAAGACAAGGGAAATTACGATCCAAGAAACACAGAGGGATTCAATGGACAGGCTCAAAAGCAGCAGGAGCAGCTGCTAAAGTGAAGGTAAGACGAGCTTTAAGCTTCACCAGCTGACCGGCACGTTTCCCCCGGCGTCAGTGGTGGTGTGTCCAGGTAGATAGAGGCGCGCCACTAGCAGGAAAGGAGGCACATCAGTCAAGGGGGGCAGATACCCTGTTTTTTTGTTCCTTATGATAATGGCTTTCAAAACTGATGAAGAAAAATTGAAGAAGAATTGAAAAATCCAAAGGTTTTTGGTGTTCTTAGATCAGTAGTGAGTAGATTCCGGTGATGAAAATTGCCAAAAACATAAAGAATAACAAAACTGACAGACTTAGACAGCAGGCCACACACACCAGCGCCATCTCTTGATTAAGCAGTTGCTAAGTGAGGGGACCCACCTAGAGTGGTTGACCTAAGGTCGAGCAATCCTCTCTCGTTTACTGTCGCAATGCTCGTTCCGATATCAGGGGGGCGTGGCATAGGGATGATAAGCAACGGGTGGGTTGAGTGTTCTGTGACGGTGTTTATGTTAAAAAGCTAGCTTGTTTTGCAAATTCGGTATAGCAGCCTTAAAAATGACAATACATTAAGTATATATTTATCACACATCATAATTAGTCTTTTTTCAAAAGGTTTTGTAACATTTGTGGCTTTAAACTAGTTTTAGTCAGTGGGATCAAGGGGAAAGATGGTTCTTGGGATTGTAAAGGTTGTAGACCCCTGCTTTAGACTGAAAGACCAAAGAAACAAACCTCAAAGCTCTTTACTGCCTGGATTCACTAAAAGAAAGCCTGTGAGAAATACACACAAGGAAGGGAATTATCAAGGTTTTGAGGAGCAGATTATGTTGCATTGTGGACGTAAGGCATGTAGAGTAGCTATTTTACTGGAGGATATTAACTGGACTGTTGTGGATGTACAAAGATGATATGATATGTGGCTTCGAACTGTGAGTTGTACATTACTTTACTTTCATAGTGGTTTGACAAAAGTGTTTACTGTGTCTACGGTTTTGAATGTATCCTTGATTGTCATACATCATTGGAACCTCAAGAATCTTAGCTTTCCAATAATGTATAATATGTACATGTACAAAGAAAAGTATGTAACTTACTGCCCGTACGTAACAGTAACCCCCGCTATTCACCGGATGCACAAGGTAAGCAGTGCATCCCTTACAGTGCTTAATTTGTAAATCATTAGGTGCCGGAACGCGAAGTACATGACAGCGCAGGCATGACCAGAGATGCGCACAGGTCCTGGAACGCAGTAAATGGTAGCGGGAAAAAAACATGATGTGGGCCTTACATATCACTCAACTGCGCACTCCCCCGCACGCAGTCTTCCGAACAGTGCCCCACCCCCCTGAACAGTGCAACAAAACACTAACGCATAATCATGGCATAAACCACTACATATATAAATCTGAGCTTACAAAAAATAAAACACAGATTCCACAGCATTACAATCTCGGGATTTTGTCTATGAATGCCTACGCATATTATTATTATATATATATTATTTAATAAATTTAAAAGAGTTTTTTTATTTTTTATTTTATACATGAGAGGGGTGCTGGATCGGACAAAATAGGTCCCGGAACGCGGGAAGGTCAGAATCAACAGGTGGGGGATCCTGTTCTGGCAGGATCTGGCTCAAATTAAGCCCTGATCCCTTCCTACAGGGAGCATTTCAGATGTGCATTGCCTGCAAATACATTCCATGCAGCTGGTCCAGGGAGATCAAAGGAGAATTGCAATTGCGTAATTTAAAGGGCAGTATGCAGGATGCTAACAAGTACGGTGGAAGGCAGGCTTAAGGGGTTAAATAAAAATACTTTTTACTGCCGCCGGGTATGCACACACACACATACATAAACCTTTACGTGTTTGGAACTTAATATTAATAGTAGGGCTGGTTGATATCTCAAGTTTTTAACAACTATTGTCATATTTTTATATAAGTTACAAGATGACCCAATATCGTTTATATTGATATAAATATGCCAGTGTGTCTTCTTGCCTCCCCATCTATCTCTTACTTCACCTTGCTCCACCTCCCTTCCTCACTGACGCATCTCACACTAACTGCCAATCCCACTGCTGCACTCAGTCTGGAAGGCATTAAGGATGAAGGTAAGTATTGAAGAGGAGTCGCTGCTTAGTAAAAATAAAACTATTGGCTCAATTTTTTGGAGATTGTTCTTATTCAAAGTGTCAGATGTGAAACAAAATAATGCGGTCTGTAGAGAATGTTGAAAATACGAGTTAACAAAGAACTCCAGCACTACGACTCTTTACCACCATTTACAACAGCGACACAAAGAACAGTATAAAGAATTTGTAAAACTTCGTTCTGCAGGCCAGGAAATGAGACGTTCCCTGCCTCCTCCTGACCCGAAACCAGGGGCGGCCTGGCCATAGAGAGGATCGGTTGAACCAATATCATGATCCTGCTGTGTGTCGGTTTGTGTACATGAGTGTGGCATCTTCCTTTATAGAAGATCTTTGTACGAGCTACTGGTGATGCTGCTGATTAGTACCTCTCGCTGCTGCGCCCTAATCTGGAAGGTTTGGTAATATTCCGGAATGTTTTTATGTGAAATATTTTGATATTGTTTGCTAGCTGCTACCATGTAGCAGCTCTCTTTTGCTTTGAAAGAAAGGCCGCCAACCTCCAAATAGTGTCGCCAGGGCACCTGATAGTTTGAGAAAAAAAACCTCCGCCCGCACCTGCAAAATTTACATTATGTATTTTTCACCAGTTGCAGGACTCTGATTTTAGCAGTTTATTGAAATGTAATCGACTCAGTTGCCCAATCAGTCAACAATTAAACTGTTGCTTCTGTTTTACAAAAATATAAAAGAGAAAACTACGAATAAAGAGCAGTGGACATGTCTAAAAAGAAAGAATACACATGAAAAGGCAAGGTCTTGCATAGGGAAACTGAGCCAGAGAAACAGCCAGATGAAGATGAAGGTTTTGATTTTTATGCACATCCAGCCTCCAAAGATTTAGATCTGTTTTTTCTCACCGTCCTCAACAACTCGTTTTTATTTTATATCGTGCTCATATCATTTAACACACACTCATTTGTTAGATGTTATATATCTTATGTTGCTATACAACTAATAAAAATATTTTTATTTCAATTATGGTTCTGCTTGGATTCTTAGAGCGATCCTATAAAAGGCCTCTCAGAACCAAGCTCCTGGGCTAAATTTCAACACCAGCCCACCCCATGACCCAAAACAGTACTTTTTAATAGCAAAGCTATAACTGTTTTGGTTTGGAAGAATATAACATTATTTTATTCAAGAAAGTCATAATAATATATGCCAATAATTTATTTTTGACACTGATTCTAATGTACATCTGAAGCTGTTTGTCAATACAAGTGCCTGTGTGGCATTTGAGACATGTAGCTTAGATTCTTAATTGCTTTGTTGTCAATACGTTTTGGGAACAAAAATATCTCTATATATATATATATATATATATATTGAAAATCGGATATAACTTTTGGTCCATATCGTCCAGCACTGATAAACAGTACTTTGAAAGTCTTCAATGAGAACTCAGCTGGAAAGTGGAAGACAACTGACCTGTGGTTCAGTTCCACTCAGCCCTGCCCCCCGAACACAAACGATCTAATAGCACTCCACTACCAGGTTCCTGGAAATTAACAGACTTGGACATTCTCTCTGTCTTGCTCCATAGAGAAGCATTAGGGTCTAGGAGACTCTTGTGGTTTTCTGGAGTTTGTGTTTAAAGACACAAAAATGGTTAAGGTGAAACAAAGTATACCGAGGGGATAAGCAACATATTTTATTTTGTCCCGTTTCCCAAACCGAAACAAAATATGAATAACTGTCTCAGTTAAATAAAGCAGTGTGGCAGAGCACACAGTCAACTCAACATGACAACTATGAAAAAGGATTTTTATGTTTGTAGACAATCTTGGTAAGACAATTGTCCTGTCTAATCTTAGCAATAAGGTAATACAAGTTAAAGTGCCCCTGGCATGAAATTCCCCACGACGTTTAGGCCCTTTTTAGTCACACTCTAAATACCTTAATACTGTATCAAAGGATCGTTAGCCGTAGCTCAGCCTTGTTGTAGAATTGCAGCCCCTACTAGGAGGCCCTTCTTTTAGCATTAGCACAGAACGACCGAGTTTTGGTGGGCGGGGCCCAAGCCGTGCACCTCTATTGTCAATTGAGTCTCTAACGTTCGCATCTGATGAAACATTGACAGACATGCATTTGCGCACCACAAATTCCAATATTACCCTATGTATGAAAAGTAATTAGGTTTAGGCCTAATTATATTGTGTGTTGAACAATAATATGTTTACAAATTACAGGCCAAATAAAATATTTGATCATCCATCCACACATCCATCCGTCCTCATTACGTCTCTAGCTTCACCACGACAGTATTGGCTCAGTCATCGGCTACTATAACTATGTAATGGCGTTTCAATTTGATCCGGAATCTGATCTGGACGGCGAGGCACCTGAGGAGGAACCAGAAAGGTAGAGCACGTCTTCCACAGGTGATTCAGACAGACGTGCTGTGCCCGGAGGGAAGGGGCTGTGTGTGTGTGTGTGTGTGTGTGTGTGTGTGTGTGTGTGTGTGTGTATAGGTGTTCTTATATTGCTATCCTACACTCAACAAAAATATAAACGCAACACCTTTGTTTCTGCTCCCATTTTTCATGAGATTGACTTAAAGATCTAAAATTCATTCCAGATACACAATATTTCCATTTCTCTCAAACATTGTTCACAAATCAGTCTAAATGTGTGATAGTGAGCACTTCTGCTTTGCTGAGATAATCCATTCCACCTCACAGGTGTGCCACATCAAGATGCTGATCTGACATCATGATTAGTGCACAGGTGTACCTTATACTGCCCACAATAAAAGGCCACCCTGGAATGTGCAGTTTTGTCTCACAGCAAAATGCCACAGATGCCACAAGCATTGAGGGAGCGTGCAATTGGCATGCTGACAGAAGGAATGTCAACCAGATCTGTTGCTCGTGCATTGAATGTTCATTTCTCCACCATAAGCCGTCTCCAAAGGCGATTCAGAGAATATGGCAATACATCCAACCGGCCTCACAACCGCAGACCACATGTAACCACACCAGCCCAGGACCTCCACATCCAGCAGGTTCACCTCCAAGATCGTCTGTGACCAGCCACTCAGATAGCTGCTGAAACAATTGGTTTGCATAACCAAACAATTTCTGCACAAACTGTCAGAAACCGTCTCAGGGAAGCTCAATTGCATGCTCGTCGTCCTCATCGGGGTCTTGACCTGACTCCAGCTCGTCGCCGTAACAGACTTGAGTGGGCAAATGCTCACATTCGATGGCGTCTGGCACGTTGGAGAGGTGTTCTCTTCACGGATGAATCTCGGTTTACATTGTTCAGGGCAGATGGCAGACAGCATGTGTGGCGTTGTGTGGGTGAGCGCTTTGCTGATGTCAATGTTGTGGATCGAGTGGCCCATGGTGGTGGTGGGGTTATGGTATGGGCAGGCATCTGTTATAGACGAAGAACACAGGTGCATTTTATTGATGGCATTTTGAATGCACAGAGAATCCGTGATGAGATCCTGAGGCCCATTGTTGTGCCACACATCCATGAACATCACCTCATGTTTCAGCAAGATAATGCACGGCCCCATGTTGCAAAGATCTGTACACAATTCTCGGAAGCTGAAAATGTCCCAGTTCTTGCATGGCCAGCATACTCACCGGACATGTCACCCATTGAGTATGTTTGGGATGTGCTTGACCGGCGTATACGACAGCGTGTACCAGTTCCCACTAATATCCAACAACTTCGCACATCCATTGAAGAGGAGTGGAGCAACATTCCACAGGCCACAATTGACAATCTGATAAACTCTATGCAAAGAAGATGTGTTGCACTGCATGAGGCAAATGGTGGTCACACCAGATACTGACCGGTTCTGAGTCCCCAGACCCCCAATAAAGCAAAAAACTGCACATTCCAGGGTGGCCTTTTATTGTGGGCAGTATAAGGTACACCTGTGCACTAATCATGATGTCAGATCAGCATCTTGATGTGGCACACCTGTGAGGTGGGATGGATTATCTCAGCAAAGCTGAAGTGCTCACTATCACACATTTAGACTGATTTGTGAACAATGTTTGAGAGAAATGCTAATATTGTGTATCTGGAATGAATTTTAGATCTTTAAGTCCATCTCATGAAAAATGGGAGCAGAAACAAAGGTGTTGCGTTTATATTTTTGTTGAGTGTATTTAGGACCTTTTCTGGCATATGTGTGTGTGTATGTGTATGTGTGCGTGTGTGTGTATGTGTGTGCAAGAGACGCGTGAGTGACAGAGACGAAAAGAGAGCAGAGAATGAATGCGCTGCGTGTTTTAAATAGCTTAAAAAAGAAAAACGAAACGCAATATGTGACGGTCGGTGTTGATTTTTTTTTTTTTTTTTTTTTGGGTCGGTGTTGAATCTGTGGCGGTCAGAGTTTAATCTGTGGCCGCCAAAGATCCGTCATGTTTGGGAAACACTGGTGAATAATGGCTGAAGGAAATTATTGCGGAAATATAGGCTACTTACTTGTATAGGGATATTTGCTGGTTCACGGAGGGTTGGTATTGATCCTGGTAAAAGTTTAAGACGATCTGCGAATCCACTTCTGTATTGTCCCAAGTTAATAAAACATCCGTCAGAGAAATGTTTGCCACAAACGACCACGTGCTTCGGGAGTCGGTCGGGTACATTCCCTGCATAAATAAAGTCCATCCACAAGCTTTTCAGTGGCTCTGAAGTGGGGAGGACAGTGTTGATACGGTCTGGGCTCCATGTTGTTGGTTAGTTGTTTGCCTTTTACCGTAGCTCTCGTTTAGGTTGTAATATGCGCCGCGGGGGAAGGGACTTTGAGAGTGGAACTCAGTGACAACCTATGCCAAAACGTGAGGTCATATGCCGAACTGCAAAACAGCCCATTTCTGAGTGCTAATTTCCCTATGTAGGCAGACATACCCCGGGACAAAGGAAACACTAATCAGTCATTCTAACCCCTTAGGGGACATAGGCAGGCTGGGGAAACTAACAAATATGACAAAAAAACTCAAAAAATGCTAATTTCCTGCCAGGGGCACTTTAAGGTTGACAGACCTATGTGGTGCCGGGGTCGCCACCCCAGCAGCAGGTGCTGCTGCGCCAGGAGAAGCGCAAAGTGGAGACATCCATGGTATGTAACGTTAGCGTGGGGTTGTGACCTAAATAACTGAATACTTGTGACAACATATTTAGCCCAGAGTTGAAGGGCTGACTGTTGGTAGTTGCGGTTGATTTTGTAAAATATGCCAAATTGTGATACTTTCGATTATTATTGTTCAGATTATTTAGCTAAACTAGCTAACAGCTACTATCGGCAGCGGTCTCTGGTTGCCATAGCAACAGTAAACATTAAGGAGAGCCACTACAGGTGAATAGGGAAAAATGTTAGCTTCAAGATACCTTCATGAAAATTGACCAAGTTTATCCTAGTATTAAAACAAACATATTTGGTATTAGAAGTTTTGATTTAAATTTTGTTTAGATATGCAAATTAGGTGTAATCTGGTTAAAAATGTGCTAATTTGCATATATTTGTAAACGTATCATCTCAAAATTGGTGAGAGACAGATTGAACTTTTCTTTAATTTTCTAATCATATATGTTATCGAAAACTTTTTACAGAGGGAAATAGGTTTATTTCATTTCATCACTTCATAAATCAAAAAACAGTGTCAGTAGCTCCAAAAAACTCATTTTTGCCCTGTTTTTTACACAAAATTGCACTTTTTTTTTAGAATGATGTATTGACAAATCGCTCTGAAAGTTTGGTGTATATAGGTATAATTGATTTCAAGATTATTCGTTTTGAATGTTGGAAAAAACAAATTTTGAGAAAAACGCAATTAAAGATTTGCATTAGATAATTCAATGCAATGTGAAGTGCAAATGACCCTCGAATCCCTCGTTTCGTGTTTGTGATTGGTCATTAATTTAAACAGGCATACCATTTTTGGAAATTTTTCTTTTTACTTTTTCTTTTTTGGGGGCTTTTTGTTTAGACTGCTTCGCGTTAACAGGCAACCGGAAACAGTGAGACGGAAAATAGAACGCCAAATCTGCTGTCTCACCCGCACTAAAATGAGAGTTGTAGTTTGTTTTATTCTGAAAGCCAACATGTTAAGGATGTTAAATATCCACAAATCTCAAAATTGACCAGGTCACGAAAAATCCATGTTTTTGCCCGTAGTGTCTTGCCTTAACATGAACAAATGTGTCAAGCCACATGTGCTTTATTTGTTGACTGCTATCAAGGGATATGACTCTCATTTGTACTGTAGTATGCATGAGAGGAGATGATGCGAGATTTGTGGACTTTTATGTAGTGTCGGCTGATTATGTAGTAGGCTGGTCTGGACAGAAAATGCCAGGGCTGAATTTTTATCCCTATCCACCCCTGCCTACACCTTGTCATAGTGCTCAATCTGGACACAAAAGTGGAGATATTTTAAAAACCTATGTCTTTATTGCCATCATTGTCAAAATCCACAGTAATGTTTGCAACAGATTTTTCCCATGAGGTCTCTCATACTGTAAGTCTCTCCATGAGTTTCACAGTTTATGCAGAGCAGCAGGTCAGCACCATACACTTCATAAGTTGGACATCACAGTCGTTACTTTTCAGAAGACAACACCATCCTCCCTTCAGTCTGCCAAAAACATTTCCTGTTAAAGCAGGAACAGCAACATCCCAACCTTGAGCGGCTGGCTAAAAGCCCTCTCTTGCTGCGATGACTTTGGAGGACACTCATCTGAAACACAAACATAGCATACAGTGCATATTACTAAACCTTTTTTCATCCACATTTACATAGTTTTATGCTGGGATTTATTGATTTATAGCCCAATACAGCAGGCTAACATTAGCATTAGCTACCTTCACAAGTGGTCCAGTTGGTATCCTGTCTTCCACTTCATACTGCTTTATGGCATCCCTCACTCTCCTGTACCTCTTCAGAATGTTTCTCCTTGCCGCCAGCAGCCTCTTCGGGGTCTGTTGTTTTTGGAGTCTGACAAAATCCACAGACTAAGCAGAATGTTGAACATCGCTACCGTGTCCTTCATTGTGGATTTGCTAAATTCCTTGCATAGCTATGTACTCTGAGGCCACCAACCCACTTGAGCTGCTCCAGTGGCCTCAAAAAGACAAAAATCCAAAGTGAGCTCTCATTCTCATTTTTTTTTTTTCATTTTCTATTTGTGAAGCAAAACGAAAAATGGGATAAGAGTTTTCATTTTTTTCATTTTATGTTTTGAACAAAAAACGAACTGCCTGAATGTACACGGTCCGCAACCGGGGTGGGACAACAGTATCAAGTGCAGCAGGAGACGTGTCCTACTTAGAGTGAATCGTATTTCAAAGAGAGCAGGTTTTAAAGGGTTTCTCACTGAATGAAACCTTTAAGTTTTAGAACAGGGTTTTATGAAAGAAGGCTGGGTAAATTGCTGAATCATTTTAAATCTTAGTAGTGGGAATTCTATAAAAAAAAAAAATTTTGATAAACCCCAGAGACATAAGTTGAGGCAGTTTTTTTCTAATATACAGAACGTTTCATGGAGTGTTTTGGGTTGCTAACGCAGTAACAATCATGTATTGATAGTTTCCCTGTATGCCATTGGGATTCTTTGTGTTTATGTGTAAGAAAGTGGTCTGAACAGTTTCTTAAGAGGAATCCTGCTTTTAATCTGTATCTTCAGAGGTTTATTCTCTTTTATTTCTAGGTTACATTTATTTGTAGATCAGATGAAAGACAAAACCTATGGTGCAAGTAGCTGAAAGTAATAAGCTACTGTGAAACAGTGAGAAAATGATAAATCTCTGGAATAACTGCAGTTACGTATAAGAAATGTCAGTAAAAATATTAGAGAACATTCATACCTATTCTTTTATAGTAAATTGTACTTAGACTTGAAAAGACAGACATCACCTGCGTTGTGGGATAAAAATGTTTTCTTACATTTAAACATTTTATTATTGTTACTTCAAAAATGTAAGTCATGCATACTAGTGGGGGGGGGGGGGCATGCTGCATACAATTGCATACAACCAGATGTTCACTGTATAAAAAGACAAAACCTTTTTCTTAACTGTCCAACTTTAATTCACAATATATAAAACTTGAATATCAAAAGACTGAGGTAAATCAGACTATACTCTCTGTTTAGGATTAAGAAATAAATGCATATTTGCATAATGGCAGGATACCGAGAGAGACTCCTAATATAATTCTTTAAACTGCATTACACTTTCCTTTGTATTTAACAGAATAGCTATTTAAACTGCATGTCTTGGGTCAAAGGTTTTGAGTATTCTCCCACAATCTTTTTATCATAGTTTGGCCCTTTCTTCCTGACAGAACTGGTGTAATTGAGTCAGAACAGATTTCTAGAAAGCATTGCTCTCATAGACCTTTTCAGCTCTGGCCGCACATTTTTTCCATGGAAGGAGGCTTTGTGATAGCCACTACAAAACACTGACTTTGTTTTCTTTAAGCTACACTACTTTTTTCACACGCTTTGGACCCTGCGTCCTATACAACAATGCAGCTAATTTATAGATTTTTTTACTGGCTAACGGTCCTCTGGGGGGCACTATAGCAGGAAGTGTAAAAGTGAGACAGACATGTGGGAAAAGATTATGCTCCAAAGAAGACACTACCAATAGTTTTCATGAAAACACCTTCATAATGGAAAACACACGAAAAAATACAGTTTTTAAGTTGAAGGCAATCAAGCTGGCCATCAAAGAAAGAAATAGAGGTACTGCATTACTTGACATCAAAGAATCGATGGTAAGACGCTGGAGGAGGCAGCAGGAAGAACTGACTCAGTCTAAAAAAACGACAAAAGGTCTCAGAGGACATAAAGAAACTGAAGAAGACGACTTCCGTGGCTTTAGTAAGAAAGATGAAGATAGTGACCAATGACTTTCTGTTAGGCTAAAGTATGTTTTATTTTCTAACCAGGCATGTTACTGCTGTGTGGTGTTGATGCAGAGTCTGAAAAACAAAGCATGTCTTAAATTAAAACTAGAAAAGCACTAAGAGAGCGCAGACCTCCGCCAGGGCCACTCACCCCCCCATCCGCATGTTGTTATCCATATTTCTAACTTTCATTACTTTTTCAATAAAATGTCTCTTAATGAGACACAGGGCTGTGTTTGTGCTGCTGCTGCTGCTGCTCTTCCAGTGGAGAGTGGAGATTTGGGGCTGCTGCACGAGGGGAGCTGCTTGTGACCTCTCTGACACGGGAGAGGAGTGGAGGTTAGCACTGCTAATCGGTGGGTGGATAACACGCTTCATGTCAGATTAACCACAAAATTTAATCAGTTGTTCCTGGTCCCATTCCAGAAATTTCCTGAAAATATCATTGAAATTCGTCCATAACCTTTTGAGTTATGTTGCCAACAGACAGACAGACAGACAAACAGGAGGGCAGACTGGCACAAAAACATTACCTTCTGGCAGAGGTAACTAAAACAAATCTTCCGTGTAAATATCTCATGTTACAACATAAAAACGTGCGACTTGTATTCATGTGCGCCCTATATATGTATAACATTTTTCTTTTAAAATTAAGCTCGTGTGGCTTATATTCAGGTGCGCACAATAGTCCGAAAAGTACGGTACTTGGTAATTTGGCAGTATGTGCAGGATCATTGTTTGTGTGGAACACTCATTTGTGGAAAAAGCTTTAAAGCTGCTCTCCAGAGTAGCTTAGGGAGAGAAAGATTGTTTAAATCCCACTACCAAGGTCCCTCCCAAAACATCCCTCCCACCCCATCTAGTCTCACCTCAACAATTGTGCACGCATCACCTGTGTCACAGCGGGTCAGGAAACCAGCAAGCGGATCATCACAGGTTTGCGCGATGCACATGTAAGTTGATTGACAGCCGACAAGGAAACTTGAATTCTATTGGCTAAAAAAGTTTGATGGTTAGTGTGAAATGCAGAAGGGTCGATGGGAGGAAGGCGACCTAGGTAGAATAACAGTGTTGTGGAGCACTAGCCTTTTATCATAGTATTGAACTCATCTATCATTTTCAAGATTCATTTTTGCTCTAAATGTAACAGTGGTGATTATTCCTGAATACTTCAATTTTAGTTTCATCAGACCACGGGACAAATCTCCAAAAATTAAGGTGTTTCTTTCTGAGTGCATTTGTAAACTGTAATCTGGCTTTTTATATTGCTTTTAGAATATTTGCCTGCCTAAGTGTCCTTTATGATCACATTGGTACAGCACTCATTTCACTGTGGATAATGACTCTCAGTTTCAGCCAGCATATTCACAAGGTCTTTTGCTTTTGTTCTGGGCTTGAGACACATTTTGTTCCAGAACACATTAATCTCTGTCCCATTTCCTCTCTAAAAGGTATGATTGTAGGACATTGCCTGGCTTATACTTACATAACTATTTGAACAGAGGAATATGGAACTTTCAGGCAAGTGGATAAGCCCATAGATGAACCAGACTTGTGTAGACCCATGGTTTTCTTCCTGATATCTTGCTTGGTTGTCCTTTATTTATCATGATTTCACACAAATATCTAGTGTGTTTGAAGTGCTGTCATTAAGTAGACACACATCCTTGTGTATGTAAGTATATATGTATATATATATATATATATATATATATATATATATATATATATATATATATATATATATATATATATATATATATATATATATATATATATATATATATATATATATATATATATATATATATATATATATATATATATATGTATGTACATACATTTGGCATTTATCGAACAGAAGCAATTTGGGTATTGATTGAAGCAATTTGATTTGATTTGGCCAAAGTTATTTTATCGGAGTGACATTCAAATGGTTTGATGGTTTGTTAGATGGGCCAGTGAGACAAAGTCTTGCTCAGTTTTTGGTGTGCAGCTTAATATAATCAGTCAGGAGGGGGTGACTGATAGTGGCTACATTTCAAAGTCTGTACCTCATGCCAATGACTGACGCAATCTGCTGGGATTCCTTAAATAGGAAACTCTTTAACTGATTGGAATGTTTGTATAAATGTATTGAAATGACTTCTTGTTAAGTGCCTTGAGATGACATCTGTTGTGAATCGGCGCTATATAAATAAAACTGATTTGAATTGAATTAAACTGTATCTGTTGCTACTCTTTGTTTTGATTTCGATCAGAGAGTTCAGACATTCAGACAAAGCAGAACATGGCTTTGATTTGGCTTCAACAATCGAGCTTTGGCTCAATCCCACTAAGCCTCACCCTCCTTAGTAACTGTTGCTAACTCGGACAAGCCATCCCAGCAAAATGCGTGTTTACAATGAGAGTGGTTGGCGCTGTAACAATTCCTCAAGAGAGTCTTGACAATTTTTGGAGGCAACAGCAGTTAATATCTTTAAGGAGCCTTCAGAAGGGTCGGCACTATGCCATGGTGGCCTATTTTCAAAGCTTCAAACTGGAATTATATGGAAAGCAAACCAACTAGAGGCACAGATCTTCAGATCAAAAAGCAAGAGGGAGAAGCCTCATCATGTATCAATTGTCTTTTACAAGAGAAACATCATTGAAGACCAGCATTGTTCATGTTCATGTCAGCAGGGTAATTTGTTAAATTAATTTACCATCCTTTAACTTAACAAACGCCTGCTAGGTGAATATCTTAAGAAAGCTAATTGGCACCAGGCTATATGTGATTGACATTAAAGTGCCCCTGGCATGAAATTTGCATTTTTCTGAGTTTTTTTGTCATATTTGTTAGTTTCCCCAGCCTGCCTATGTCCCCTAAGGGGTTAGAATGACCGATTAGTGTTTCCTTTGTCCCGGGTATGTCTGCCTACATAGTGAAATTAGCACTCAGAAAAGGGCTGTTTTGCAGTTCAGCATATGACCTCACGTTTCGGCATAGGTTGTCACTGAGTTCCAGCCAATTACCCCCTTCTCTGAACTACACTCTCAAAGTCCCTCCCCCCGCGGCGCATATTACAACCTAAACGAGAGCTACGGTAAAAGGCAAACAACTAACCGACAACATGGAGTCCAGACCGCATCAACACTGTCCTCCCCACTTCAGAGCCACTGAAAAGCTTGTGGATGGACTTTATTTATGCAGGGAATGTACCCGACCGACTCCCGAAGCGCGTGGTCGTTTGTGGCAAACATTTCTCTGACGGATGTTTTATTAACTTGGGACAATACAGAAGTGGATTCGCAGATCGTCTTAAACTTTTACCAGGATCAATACCAACCCTCCGTGAACCAGCAAATATCCCTATACAAGTAAGTAGCCTATATTTCCGCAATAATTTCCTTCAGCCGTTATATACCAGTGTTTCCCAAACATGACGGATCTGTAGCGGTGCGCCACAGATTAAACTCTGACCGCCACAGATTCAACACTGACCAAAAAATAAAAAAAATGAAAATCAACACCGACCGTCACATATTGCGTTTCGTTTTTCTTTTTTAAGCTATTTAAAACACGCAGCGCATTCATTCTCTGCTCTCTTTTCGTCTATGTCACTCACGCGTCTCTTGCACACACATACACACACACGCACACATACACATACACACACACATATGCCAGAAAAGGTCCTAAATAGGATAGCAATATAAGAACACCTATACACACACACACACACACACAGCCCCTTCCCAGCCCCAGAAAGGTAGACGTGCTCTACCTTTCTGGTTCCTCCTCAGGTGCCTCGCCGTCCAGATCAAATTCCAGGTCTAATTGAAACGCCATTACATAGTTATAGTAGCCGATGACTGAGCCAATACTGTCGTGGTGAAGCTAGAGACGTAATGAGGACGGATGGATGTGTGGATGGATGATCAAATATTTTATTAGGCCTGTAATTTGTAAACAGATTATTGTTGAACACACAATATAATTAGGCCTAAACCTAATTACATTTCATACATAGGGTAATATTGGAATTTGGGCAATTTGTGGTGCGCAAATGCATGTCTGTCAATGTTTCATCAGATGCGGACGTTAGAGACTCAATTGACAATAGAGGCGCATGGCTTGGGCCCCGCCCACCAAAACTCGGTCGCTCTGTGCTAATGCTAAAAGAAGGGCCTCCTAGTAGGGTCTGCAATTCTACAACAAGGCTGAGCTACGTCTAACGATCCTTTGATACAGTATTAAGGTACTTAGAGTGTGACTAAAAAGGGCCTAAACGTCGCGGGGAATTTCATGCCAGGGGCACTTTAAACATTTAGCAGCTTCCACCTCCAGAGATTTCAGCTTTTTGAGCCGTACTTTTTCAGTGCCACTGGGGCGTTTCTTACCCTTCTCCATTTTCAGTTCAGCAGCATCCCGTCTATTGACTGTATCCCCGTCCCAGTCCCACCACTCCGGCCCATGTCATGTCGTTTCCGCTTGGCGCTGGTAGTAAGTTTCTCCACATAATGACCATTTTCTTTAGCCTGCTTCTCCATTTCTTCTTAATGTCATCCGTAATTTCTCTGTTTAAATGCGTAATTCCAGTCGTCTTTCCTGCTCCGTCTCTGTGTCGCTCTGACAGTGTTGCCCATGGCAACCGATAGTGTAGCCTGACAACATGGCCAACGGGCTCAGACCCCTCCCAAATTGTTACGTGTCTTCTCATTCTCGTCACGTGTCTCCTCATTCTCAATGGAAAATGAACCAATGGGCCGCTGTCCCTGCTTTATGGGTCAGTCGTTGGCCAAATAATAAAAAATAAATAAATATATCGACCGGCCCCCAAGTGCGTCGGCCCACCAGGCATTTGTCCGGTATGCGAGATTACCAGTCCACCCCTGGGTGTAGGTATGTTAAAATTACAAAACTAAGCATACGGGTAAACATATTTGAGTTGGTATGATTAACCTAAGTATTGCTAAAACAGTAAAGTAGCTTCAGCAAGTACTTTTGATCTGAAAGCATTTATTTCAACTTTAACATGGGTTTGTGAAATCCAGCACTTTACATATTTTATTCCCTTCTAATCTTTGCAAATTTGTCCTATGATTTGTCCCAGGGATCCACAGCCTTTGGATGCCTGCTATATAATCTTAATTAGAAATAAATGTTTAATAAATGAAATAAAAGTTTTTCATAAACGTTAATATTTACATATTTAGACAATTTTATATATTTCTCTTTTATTTTGCAGCTCTAGACAATTTTTACTTTAGAGTAGCAAGGACAAAGGTTGCAATCTGATTTGAAAAGGTTGCTGAAGGTCCCTTATCTATCAGATATGATTTTGGAAAATGGAATTACAAACCATTCAGTTGCTTCAGTGATGAGCCATTAACAATAAAAAGGCAGATGTTTAGGTTGCACTATGGATTCCACCATGCTCAGATGAAAATTGCAAATGAATGAAAACAGATAACTTAGTCTACACATTTTTACTGGACAGGTATAGAAAAGGTTTACAGGCAAAAATGCAGTTGCACATGTCTGTGGGTCATGGCATGTCTAATCTCTACCAGGCTTAATTGAAGCAGCATTCGCAAGCCAGTTTCCTGCTCCCGTGCATCATACGAACATGTTGATCCCACTGAGCCTGTTACTGTTTGTCTGCTGCTTGCGTCGCAGTGATAAATTATTGGTTGTCTTTGGAGACCCTCTGACCTGTGTCCAGGGTGTACCCCGCCTCTCGCCCAATGACCGCTGGAGATAGGTACCAGCCCCCCAGCAACTCTGTCTATCCTGTAGGATAGACGGTATAGATAATGAATGGATTGATGGAGACCCTCTTCCTCCTGCCTAGACAAAAAGAAAAAGTGGAGGCAGTTATTTAAAGCCCAGTTTAAAATGTATTGCTTGAAGAAATAACAGTACAAATAAAGGTGCAATATAGAATACAATCATCCTTTATTGTTCCACAGAGGGGAAGTTCAGCTGTAACAGCAGCAAATTGACAGGTAAAAAAGAAGCATTAGATTCACACAAGAAAAATATTAAAAAACCGAATTTAGAATATATGTACATTACTGATTAAATTTGAAAACTAAAGTACTGTGCAGTTATTAAAAATAAAATTTGCATTTGAGGAATGTGCAACTGAGTAGGATCATATAAAATGTTTAAAGAATGTGCATTGGTATTTCACATGTGTAACATGAGTGCTTTGTAGTTTGCAAGAGCAATTTTGTGATCCTGAGCAAACTCTGTGTTGATTGTAAAGTACTGATTATTATTTATTGCTCACAGTGCATTTAAAAGCATGCACTTTAAGAATTTAAATTAAAGAATAGAAATACAGATATCCCCTGGTGTCCCACATAAATTAAACTTAAGTGGGGCCATGCATATTTACAAAAAAATAAAATAAAGAACTGTAGAATAAGAACCAATTTGCAGCAACAAAAAAATGCATTTTCTGTTCAAATAGGAACAACATCCTCACCTGCTGCAATGACTTTGGAGGACACTCATCTGAAACATAAACATAGCATACAGTACATATTACTAAACCTTAAAGGAGCTGTATGTAAGAAATGTATTTCAATTAATCATAAAATGGCCCTGATATGTCACTAGACATTAAGAAATCATGTTCATTTCAAATACTTATATCACTGACAACAGTACTACGGCCAGGATATTGTCATTTAAAAAGTAAAGTTGCTGCTCTCAACTGATGTTGATGTTGTCATCTTGTGTTTTGGCCTGAAGCTCCACCCTCCACCTAACTACCAATCACGAAGTCAGTAGTGTTTCGGCATCGGGGTTGCCAGCTCTGCTCTTGTTACTACAGCTACAAAAGTGTTTCGGATAAAAAATGTCTAACATTACTTCAGGTTTGAAAAAAAAAAGGTGAGTCGTCATTGCTACATAACATTAGCAATGCATTATCAGAGCCTGTTTCTCTGTCACTATAATTAAACATAATTAACAGAAAAAAAACTTACTGTGTAGGACTTTTCACATGCCATTGGAAGCTCCTTGTAGCAGCCTACGTACCTGCTGGATCCTGCAGACTATCTGGGAACCTCGAGACAGGGGGGAGCTGTATGTACAGTACAGTAATTTGAATGTGATTGCAGTACCAGTTTTGGCCACAATCTTAAATACTGCTCCTTTAATTTATCCACATTTACATAGTTTTATGCTGGGATTTAATGTAGTTATAGCCCAATACAGCAGGCTAACATTAGCATTAGCTACCTTCACAAGTGGTCCAGTTGGTATCCTGTCTTCCACTTCATACTGCTTTATGGCGTCCCTCGCTGTCCTGTACTTCTCCAGAGTGTTTCTCCTTGCTGCCAGCAGCCTCTTCTTGGTCTCTTGTTTTTGGAGTCTGACAAAAGCTGCAGACTGAGCAGAATGTTGAACATCGCTACCATGTCCTCTATTGTTGTTTAGTTAAAAGCATCGCGTAGCTACGTACTCTGAGGCCACCAACCCACTTGAGCTTGTCCAATGGAAAAGCAACCAGGCCAAGTAAGGCCCAGTAGGGTTGAACAGGCGATAGTGGAAAATTGCCATATAAGTGCTTCAGATCAGGTGATGTGGCCAGCATCAGTTACCATGGAGATCAGCAGGTTCAAAAAGCGCTAACTTCCCTAATCGGAAAACTGGCTATCAGCCCGATCACACACCAATCTCAAACGCTTCTCTGTTCTTGCATTTTCTTTAATCCAGGTACAAAAAGTCAGGATATAGGGGTTTCTGTGTGTAATTATCACAATCAAATTAATTCTACGCTGTTTTGGTTGTTTGCGTGTGTGTGTGTAAACAAACAGCTCTCTCTTTCGTGTGTGTGGGGCAGAGAGAACTTCTGGGCCACTTGCCTCAAAAAGTCAACAACAAAATCCAAAGTGAGCTCTCGTCATCTGTTTTTTCCATTTTCGTTTCATGAACCAAAACAGTTCATTATCCCATTTTTTTGTTTGAAACAAAACATGACAAAATGAAAAGAACGAGTGCTTTTTTGGTGTTTTTTTCTTTGTTTTTTGTTTCACACAAAAAACAAATTGACTGAATGTACCCAAACCTATTACCTGCATTAGCCATAGAAAGGAAATAGACGGCAAAAACGAACGAGTCAGAAAAAGCTGTGTTATCTGCGTAGAAGTATATGCTGGCCACCCTCACCTTGGCTTGCGACCGCCCATGGGAAGGTGGGGGCCAAAGAGAGAAGAGCGCATCCGCATACTGCACTTTTGTATTTTTATTGCTATTTTATCAAGCACTTTGTGACTTTCTGTCTGTGAAAGGTGCAATATAAATACATTTTGCTTGCTTGCATCTCGGCTGGTGGAATCTAACAGTTAGCATCTGGGCTAGTGGAAGCTAACCGTTAGCATCTAGGCTGGTGGAAGCTACCATTAGCAACAACACAACATGGCAAAACACTTTCGAGCTTGTGTTATTTGTGGACATAGACGTCAACGTTGCATTTTTTACCCCAGAGGAGCTGAGAAAGAACCAGTTGGAATTTATCTTGCAACACCACCAGTGAAGTAAGTTAACTTAGTTACTTTCTGTCTGTGAAAGGTGCAATATAAATACATTTTGCTTGCTTGCATCTCGGCTGGTGGAATCTAACAGTTAGCATCTGGGCTAGTGGAAGCTAACCGTTAGCATCTAGGCTGGTGGAAGCTACCATTAGCAACAACACAACATGGCAAAACACTATCGAGCTTGTGTTATTTGTGGACATAGACGTCAACGTTGCATTTTTTACCCCAGAGGAGCTGAGAAAGAACCAGTTGGAATTTATCTTGCAACACCACCAGTGAAGTAAGTTAACTTAGTTATCCTGACGCTTCTAATTAATTCTAGAATTGCGCTGCTCTGGGTGGCTGCATGTTGGAGTGGCTCTGTTGGCTACATATTAAGTTTTGTTTTTTTGTACATTGGTTCCTCTTTTTTCTTAAAGAAGATTGCATTTTTTTAATCTGTATACTTTCTAGTTTTTGGTGCTGTGAAGCTGGAAGGATTTTTGCTGTAAATTTCTCCCTTTTTGACAATTTGTTATGATGCGTAACCATGGCAACAATGTGGTTTACAGCCGGGAGCAGCTGAAATAATACCTCAACTGAAGCCACAAATCCCTGATGAGTTGATAAGGAGGAGACGTGGATGCAGAGCAGGAGCGAAAAGGAGACAGAGAAAGGAGGAAGTTCAAGCCCTCTCTTCCATCGATCATAATGGGCAACGTAAGATCACTGGCTAACAAGATGGATGAACTCCAAGCCCTTACAAGGACTCAGCCAGAGTACCGTGAATGCAGTGTTATGTGTTTTACGGAGACGTGGCTGCTGGATCATATCCCCGACTCCAACGTCTGTCTGCCAGGCTTCCTGACTGTACGAGCAGACAGAGATCTGAAGACGAGCAGAAAAGAAAAGGAGGTGGAGTAGCAGTGCTTGTCAACAACAGATGGTGTCATCCAAGACATGTTACTGTGAAGTGTCGTCTCTGCAGATGTCGAACTCTTGGCAGTGAGTTTTTTTCCATATTATTTACCAAGAGAGTTCACCAGTGTAATTTTGGCAGTTGTTTACATTCCACCTTCAGCTGTTGCCGACACTGCATGTGATGTCATCAGTTCCGTTGTTGCTAAGCTACAGACACAGCACCCCAATGCATTTGTTGCAATATCTGGTGATTTTAATCATGCCTCGCTCTCTACTACACTTCCAACATTTCAACAGTTTGTCAGCTGCTCTACAAGAGAAAACAGGACCTTGGATTTTTTTTATGCAAATGTAAAGGATTCATGCATGTCCAAACCAAGACCTCCTCTGGGACAATCAGATCACAATCTTGTTTTTCTCTGTTCAGAATATAAACCACTTGTTCAGAGGCAACCTGTGACAAAACGAACTGTGAGAAAATGGTCACAGGAAGCTGAAGAAGCCCTGCAGGGTTGTTTTGCAACCACAGACTGGATGACTCTTTTCCAAGCACATGGAGAGGACATCAATGCCATGACTGAGTGTGTGACTGACTATATAAACTTCTGTGTGGACAACATCATCCCCACCAGAACAGTGAGATGCTTCCCTAATAACAAACCCTGGATCACCAGTGACCTGAAGGAACTGCTAAACAAGAAAAAAAGAGCCTTCAGGGAGGGAGACAGGGAATTACTGAGGAGTATACAGAAGCAAGATCACAGGTTTTAAGGATAGGAAGGATTGGATAGATGGAAGTCTGGACAGAGCCAATGAACTGAACATATTCTTCAACAGGTTCAGTTCAGGAACTAGCTCAGCATCCCCCTCTCCTGATTTCTCCAGTGCATTTAACACAATTCAGCCTGATTTGCTTTGTCAGAAACTCCTGAAGAAACAGGTGGAACCCTCAACAATCGCCTGGATCAATGACTACCTGACCAACAGACCACAATTTGTGAGACTGAAGAATTGTGTGTCAAACCAGGTGGTCAGCAGCACAGGAGCACCACAGGGGACCGTACTCTCACCATTCCTTTTCACTCTGTACACCTCAGACTTCCAGTACAAATCAGAGACCTGTCATCTGCAAAAATACTCAGATGACTCTGCAATTGTCGGGTGTATCAGAGATGGACAAGAAGCTGAATACAGAGAGCTGTTGGACCGCTTTGTGACATGGTGTGGAAACAATCGTCTCACCTTGAATGTGAACAAAACAAAGGAGATGATTGTAGATTTCGGAAGAAACAGGGATAAGTCAAAAACTGTTTCCATCATGGGAGAAGAAGTGGAGGTGGTTGAGGAGTATAAATACCTCGGAGTTCACCTTGACAACAGACTGGACTGGAGGCGCAACAGTGAAGCCGTCTACAAGAAGGGACAGAGCAGACTGTACTTCTTGAGGAAGCTTAGGTCCTTCAAGGTTTGCAGCAAGATGCTGGAGATCTACAAGTCTGTTGTGGAGAGTGTAATCTCTTCAGCCGTCATCTGTTGGGGTAGCAGCATCAGAGCCAGGGACTTAAATAGGCTAAACAACCTGATAAAGAAGGCTGGTTCTGTTCTTTGGACAACTGTGGAAAATCTGGAGATGATAATGCAAAGAAGGATTCTTCATAAAATCAAAAAAATTATGGACAACCCTGAGCATGCTCTTCATGAGACTGTCAGAGGCTTCTTCAGTTTTGCTGCAATACAGACCACTACAGGAAATCCTTCCTGCCCACAGCCATCATCATCTATCAATAAAGTATTTTTGAATTGAATTTGAATTTAAATTCCCCCAACCCACTTCTCCAACAAACTGCAACCTCCTGAAACAGTAGCGCCAGAGCATTTTTGCACAGAAAACTCACAAGGCATTCATTCAAACCAGAGATCACAGCACATTTATTGAAAACATGAGTGAATGACACCTTTAACTCTTAATTTTGTTGTAAAAAGAGAAAAGTATATCTCAAACACAAATGCACAAAACTAGCATCCTGTAACTCTGTAGCAGGCCTTAAACAATGGTCAGCTCCTTTTACTTAACTGATAGAACATAAACTCTATCTGGCATTGCTAAAGAATTTGGGATCTCTCATGGCAATCAGCATTTCTTTCCTTGCCCAAACATGCAAAAATGTAGGTAATGTTCTCACCACATGGGTGCACATGGTTTCGTAGACATAGACCAAACTTTTTTTCCTCACCAGATGGGAATTTACATGTGTTTCACTCTCTATCATTTTATACTTTCTCTTCACGTCTCAACTGTAACCGTTGAGAAATCAACAACATAACAACCATATCTTTATAAAAAACATAAAAGCTACAATTTCTTTACAGTGCAACAACCTTCCCTTGGTGGCAGCGCTATAATGAAGATGGCAATAATCACATCCACCGATGTGCGTGGATTTGCCTAGAGGGGATGGTGATAAAATAATTACGAATAATTTTATTCACACTGATGCACGATGACAACAGAGCAAAAATAGCAATACGCTTCTAGGGGAATTATATCCCTTTTTCTTTGGTTGAGGATTACATGACCTGAGCACATACTACTGCACATCTGCTGTCAGAGCGGAATATTATATATATATATATATATATATATATATATATATATATATATATATATATATATATATATATATATATATATATATATATATATATATATATATAATGACAATAGACATAACAGAATGTATAACTGAATTAAGATAAATAATTCAAAATAGTTCTGAACGTATTTAAGTGGATGTAGCTATCCAAGCAATTGTAATTAGAATTAGGTTTAAACAAATCTTTAATACATCAATCTATAATTTTATTTTGTAGATGCTTCATCTTGTTTGTGGTCGGGAGGGGCTGATTTTGATCTTAACAGGAAATAAATCAACCATGGACAAGTAAGCAGTCCAACACAGAGTTGCTTAATCTTTGGTGTGAGGTAAAGACACTTTAAAGGTCCCATATTATGCACTTTTTATCTCCTCTGAATCATTTATTTTACATCACAATGACATGTAAAAGCCATGCATCGGTCAAATTGGCCCTTACTGTATGTGCAGCTGTTGTTCTCCCACTCCCTCATCCAGGGCCAGATTAACACTTTGTTGTACCCTGGGCAACAATATTCAAGGGCTCCATCATCACGACCCCAGGATCACCATAATATGGTCATATGCAGAATATATTACTGTGATATACAGTAAATATACTCAATACTTCAAATTCTAACTGTCATCAGGTGTAATTTGATTCTGTCTCTTCAGAGTTCATCAAGGCAATCAAGTTATTAGTCCAACAAAAATAATTTTTAATCTGCCAGTTATCCCTCCACAACAATTTACAGCATTTTCATAAAGCTGGCACCTCAAGGAAAAAATAAAAAAATAAAATGCAGTATCACTAATATCTGCTCATAAACAATTTGATCCTAAGCTCATTTTAACTTGTTTTAAAATAGAACAACAACATGGCACAGCACAATTAACCAGTTAAACATTTTAGCGCTACATAGCCTTAACATTTAGAAATCTGTCAATTTCTCAGAAGAAGACAAGACAGAAATAAAGGTTCCATAATCTGGAAAAGCACACAATTGTAGTCCTAAATAATGAGGAAGTGCATGTTTGCTTTCATTTGGTATCTTACAATGGCTTTTTTCTGGACTTTGATTGTGCAAACTGATGTATAATATCTTCAAAAGCAAGGCCACTAACAAGTTCATGTTCAATGGCTAAGAGAGAAAGTGCAGAGAGCCGTGTCTGTGACATTGTGGTCCTCAGCTCATTTCTAACCCGTTTCAGAACAGAAAATGACCTCTCGCCCTCACAGTTAGACACAGGTAAGGTTAAAATCGGTCTTAGTGCAACATAAACATTCGGAAATGTTGTCTTAAGTCCATGTCTGTCAAGAGCTTGTAGCAGCTGTACATGTGAAGTATCATGCTGCACAAAGTGCTTGAACTAAATAAGTTCATCTGACAAGGAACTATCCAGATCTGTTGGATAAGTGGAGCTCAGCTTAGCAGCTCTTACACGCACTGCACAATCATCACAGTCCCTCTCAAATAAAACCCCAAAGAGGTCACACACATGTGTTTAGGCTTCTATGCGCTTGGATAGACATGAACAAAGTCTGTCAATGATGACATAATATGTTTCAACTTTAAATTTCTGACTGCTGTCATTAAAAGCTACTTCACTGTCATCAGCAGACTCATCTACAAATCTCTTTCTTTTTCTCACACGTTGAGAGTAAAACTGGTAGTTTTGTGTCAAACTGATCGCGCGAGCTGATTCTTCGAGCTCTGAAAACTGTTCTCGTAGAGTGCCAACATATGAAAGCAGTGACTGCAAAAGGCCAAGAGCAGTAGCTAAATCCATATCACTTTTTTGGAGTTGGTTACTTGTTGCCATAAATCTATGCAGTACCCGGTCCCACAGCATAGTCATTATTACCGTCTCCAGTTGATCAAGTTTTGCAACCAATGCAGCAGCTTCAAGTTTTGTTTGTGTTTTCTCATCACAATCTAAAGATAGTTTGGCCAATATTTCTCTAATTCCCCCATAATCTTCTTTGAGAGTTTTTGTGGAGTCTGCTCTGCAATTCCATCGGGTGGTGCTGAGGGATTTTAAAGTGTATTTAATTTTATGTTCGCTATCATTGAAAACTGTATTCCAGCGATGTGTTGATGCACTACAAAATCTATACAGAGACTACAGCAGTTCAAAAAAAGAGTTAACCTCCGCACAGCAATTATCAACGCAGTTAACATCTACGAGGTTCAGAGAATGGGCAGCACACAGTGTAAAAGGAATTAGCGGTTTTGTTTTTTCAAGTGCGCCTGGAGCCCGCTGTATTTGCCATCCATGTTGCTAGCCTTATCATAACTTTGGCCACGACAGTTTGACAAGTCTAACCCTAAGCGACGCACCATTTCAATCCCAGATTCAGCTAGGCTGACACCTGTGTGGCTGTGGATGGGCTCAAACCCGACGAATCTTTCCACTACTCTGCCATCTGCACTGACAAAACGAAAAACAAATGTGAGCTGATCTACATGTGCTAAATCTGGTGTTGAATCAACGATTACAGAGAAATATTTTGCATGTTTGATTTCCTCTGGAATCAGACTCACTGTCTCTGGTTTGTTGCTTGAACTTGCTGCTGGCTCTTCGCTCTCCGGGCTGTAAACGTAAGCTGGCACTGGCAGTGTAGAAAAGTCCTGGCTAGCTGAGTTGTCCTCGTTGTTAACGGAAGCTGACTTAACAGAACTATCGGCAACATTAACAGGAGTGAAGAAATTACTTATTTTAGGTATATACTTTAAATTTTCTGCGTTTCTGATGTCCTTTTTTTAATTTTCGCTTTGTGCTTCCACTTAGCTTATCCATGTCAGATTTTTTTTCTGTTGTAGCAACGCCTGACGTCACGTAACCCGCTCGGCGTAACCTTTGATCAACCTCATGCGGACTGACCAATGAGGAGAGGGTCTTAACTTTATGCCCTCTCTTCATTGGTCAGTCCCCATGACACTGACTTTCAAACGCTCTCAACTCACGTTCAAAGTCGTAGGCAGCGCAGCGTCTCTCTGTGCAGCGCAAAAGCTCGGGTGGAAAGGTTCTTTAATATAAACCGGAAGATTACCAGATACAATATTTTGCGTGTTTGCAAGACAGAGCTTAGCGGTGCTGGTAAACAGCTGACAACACTGCAATACAGGATAAACAAACTTTGCATTGCCAAGAAGTGGACGTAAAATGTGAATAAAAACTTTGGACCGAGGAACTTTGAGTATGAAGACTCCAACAGAACGTTATTGAAAGGTTAGTCTGACATTTACTTATGTATGTGTTTATTTGTAGTTTTTTTTCTGGAATAAACTGCTGGGTTTCAGCCGTGGTCCTCAATTTAAACCATTCAAATATTTTTCTAGTGAGGTCTACATGAAATTGGCCGTTTCTGTGCCTATGGTCATGCGTGGTACCTGTCACGCCACTGTGGAGGGAGAGTATTTGGCTTTAGCTGGCGTTACTTGCACTGTTGATAGTGATAATGGCTGTGTCTGGTAGAGATGTGGTCATTCAAGCTTACCAGTTTGACCCAGAAGGAGATGTTCCTGAAGAAATTCAGACTTTTCGCATGCAGCAGGGCGTTTCTGAATGGTTAGAAAATATTCTGTCTAAATGTGTTACTTTGTTCCTATGTGGTGTTAGGGTTACTGTGTAGGTAAAGCAAGGCAAGGCAATTTTATTTGTATAGCACACTTTCAACAGCAGGGTAATTCAAGGTGCTTTACATGATTTGGTGATTTAAAAAAACACATAAAAGAAACACACATTACACATGATACACAATAAAGCTAACTCATGCTTACTGTGAGGGTTAAAGCTAACCTTAGTCTCAGGAAGTTATGTATTTTTTTAATTTTCACACTTTTAAATGGATAGGTGCTCCTGTGGAAACTGAAACCATGCCCACAGAAGCTGAGTGTATTTGCTGCATCTAGATACCACTGGTAGTAATAGTTGCTAAACTGATAACCAGTTTATCCAATTAGGCCACTGTTTACACTTTTAATATAAAAACAAAATTTTGGGGGTTTATTGTAGATTACTAGACAGCTTATGGAGGCGGATAAAGATCTGCCTTGTATGGTTGAACATCCTGGGTTGGAGCCAGTGTGGCTGAACCTTTATTCCCTGTGAAATGCTGGTCAAATATACAGAGCGGACTATGGTCCTTTGCAGCTGAGTGGAACACAACGAAATGCTGTGTTCTATAAAATGTAATTGTCTGAATAAAGCTGCAAAATGTTAATAAATCTTGCTTTCACCTTACTCTCAAACTGTAGTAACATAACTAATCAAAGTATAGAACATTTTAGTAATAATTTAACAAAAAGATGGAGTCATTTCTACCAACACTTTCAAGTAGTTGACTGCAGACACGGGTGTGGTGAGAGATGATGACGTTTTCCCTTCTAATGTTCACAGTCCATTTCTTTCGTAGTTGATCGTTTGATAGAAAGGTGTGAAAACTGGCGGTTGAATTATATTTAGCTGACAAAGTACACAAAGGAACACAGCAGTGTTCAGCTGTCTACCCTTCACGCCGCTGAAACTTTATCTCCTACTGCTATATTATACTATTATATTGGTATAGTATACTAAACTATCTGTCGTCTTGATTATAAGCAATTACTCATTCCTCTATTTACCACAGTCTTGCACTCTACCAGCACAAAGCTTTCCACAGACAAACGCTTTTACTGACTTATTGAAAACTGAAAGTTCTACTAAAAGTGCTGTGCATAAAGCCCATTCTCTTCCAGAGTCTCAAAACATGACTAATTAGTGTGTGTATACAAAGAGTCACAGAAAGTCATGTCACTTTCTGTTTCCTCACTTCCCCTGTCAGTTTGAGAAAGACCTATTTAAGAGGCTTTCAAAAGCCTTCTTTATACACAATAAGAGGTAAGTCCATAAAACCCACTCCAATGAAAATCGTCTTTTTCCTCTTGTCAACATGTTCTTGTGGCATTTTTCTGATGCCAGAGGACATATCTTAAGAAAATTAAGCTCAAAATTGCATTTCTGTAACTCTAAAACAGACTGTGTTTGTGACGTAGCAACCGCACTGGGCAGGCTACAAGCTCCTCGTCTCTGCCCCGCCTGCTCAGGTTTTGAGGAGTAGAGAAGACGATGGTGGATCAACACCTTTGTGCTGTAGCCGGTTGTAATGCTAAGAAGAATGATATTATTAGCTTTCATACTTACCAAAACCATCTGCAGTGGGAGAGAAATGGATTAAGTTTCTTCGTCACAGGAAGATTAAAAACCGCACATCGGTGTGCAGTCAACATTTCAGAGAAGACTGTTTCACCAACTGGCAGGGGATAAAAAAGCTTCTCTAGTAAACTACTTTTGAAGCCGGTTGCAGTGCCTTCCATCAAGACACCATCAAGTGGACAGCTTGTATCTTTACCCGTAAGTTTAGTTTTTTTCTGTAGGGGGCTAATTCAACCACCCGCTTGTTTGCAAGCATTACGTCATCTATTTATGGGTCAACAGCCAGTGCTGCATGCTGCTGTGTTAAAGCGATGTATATTATAATATAAAGTAATGCACTTTACAGAGTGTTTTTAAAATCTTTTTATTTTTGTTTAATTTTATACAAAAGCAGGGTCAGATGCACACACAGAAGCTCTTGCTGGTGGGGGGGGTCATGGAGGGGTATTCCATGCCAACGGTTCCGCCCACAACATGGAGGCGAATTGCTAATGAGCTACTGCCTTTTTTCTGAAGCTATGTCTTAGACAACGGTACAGTTTTTGTGATTTTGGCTAAAAACGGCATAATCATAATCTTTAGTCGTATTGATTACTGCAGCAGCATCTTCACAGTCAATTAGACAGCTGCAGCTGATCCAGAACGCTGCTGCTCGTGTCCTCACCAAAACCAGGAAAGTAGAGCACATCACCCCAGTTCTAAAGTCATTACACTGGCTCCCTGTAGCTCAGAGAATAGACTTCAAAATACTTCTACTAGTTTATAAATCATTGAATGGCTTAGCACCAAAATATGTTGAAGACCTGCTGTTACTATACCAACCCCCCAGACCACTCAGGTCCTCTAATTCCAGTCTACTCAACATCCCTAGAATCAGAACCAAACATGGAGAAGCAGCTTTCAGTTTCTATGCTCATCTAATCTGGAACAAACTTCCAGAAAACTGCAAAGGTGCTGTAACACAGTTCTTTTAAATCACAACTAAAAACGTATCTGTTTAGAATTGCCTTGAGTAATGCTCTGTTGTATCATGTTTTGTGTATTCTTCTTGTTTTACTGCTGTTCTTACATTTGTAATACTTTGATGAATCTGTGTGTGCTCCTTGGTTTATTGCCATGTTTACTGTAAATGCTTTGTCTGTGTTTTACTGCTATTTAATTTTACCACTAAATCATGTAAAGCACCTTGAATTACCTTGTTGAAAGTTTGCTATACAAATAAAATTGCCTTGCCTTGCAATGAAACTACACCAATAATTCTGACACAGCAGCAGCTATGATGATCAATAATGTTTCAAAATACCTGAACTTGTATATTGCAGTAAACATATGTGCATCACAGCTAAGAATCTTAACTTTTACAGCTAAGCATTTACTTATATCAGAAACTAAAATACATCTTAATTAAATGTTAGCTTGTGTATACTCTTTTTACCTGAGGAATGTTTTCATACAACGTTTCTCTATATGTAAAGTTAAAGAAAAGAAATTATAAATGCGTAATGTGACAATTACACAAATAAAGCAACACACCAGTTTAGTCCATTTTCAGAGCCTTTATTGCCATTTTTTCAAAAACACATTTTCTAGAAACTGCAGGGTCATCACAGTTACATAAATATCCTGAAAAGCTAGCCAACTGTGATAGAAATATAATTATGAAAACAGGTCTACACCAACAGAGAGGTGTGCAGCATGTTTGCCCCTGCTTCCACAGGGGGGCTCACTGCAGGAATACCTCGATATTTCTTCTTGACTTCTGGTTAGATCTTCCAGTGCAGCTGTGAAGATTTCGGCTGAAATGTTCTGAGTCTGTGCTCTGCTCAAGAAAGAAACACTACATATAAATTAAATAAAACTCAATATGACATCACTAATTCATAAATGTAATAACTATGCCACATAAAGATAAATAATAAAGATACACAACTAAGTGTCTCCAAAGTGCATGTTTTTACTTCTTAGTAACTATTGAAAAGGCTGCCCTTTTACTGAATCATCTGTAAAACCAGATTTATTTCACAGTCCCAGCCTGTGCACAATTTTAAACATTACAGATTGTGTTTTTATAAACTAAAGGACTGCAGTCTGTACAGGATCATGTCACAATTCTGGGAGATTTAAAAAAAAACAAAGAAGCTAGATGAACCAAAATGGTCTGTTCTGCTGCCTTAAAATAGTTTTAAATTGAATAAACATAAAAACTGCACAGCGGGTATTTTTTCAGGCAAGTGTTTATTTTTAGCTTTGACAGCTTTCTGGTCTGGAGAGCTGCTAACTGTATTAACTACTGTAGCCAAGCAAGTCATGCGGATTAACACTAACTCATCCGTGTATTTTTTGTTTAATTTTAAAGTACTTATAAGCAATAGTGATGTGTCCTTTTGTATCTAAGCTTTGAAGCATGTGACGAGTAATCCAGAAAGATTTTTGTGAAGCGCGTATCAAGCAGTGATATGCTGTCAGGGGCAACAAGGCCTTCTCTGCTGGCCTAACACAATCAGAAAAACTAACCTATATTTTCAACTTAAATTATCATATTTGTTCAATGAAATTGTTTTAATTTACTTCCACAAGTCTATTCTTTTTTGTGCCTAACGTTTCTCTTGGATGTGCAGCTTTCATACACATCTGTGGATTATCAATCAGTACGTTTACATGCAGCAAGAGAAATTCGAATTATTGCCTTAGTCCGACTGAAATCAGACTTTTATTATGCATGTATACACCTTGGTCCGGCTGGAATCGAACCGAACTGGAGTTTCAGAAGCTCGACTACTCTTGCTGGATAATGCGATTCAAATCGGACTACTCTGCAACCAGCCCCCCCGGCCCTGCCCGCACTCGCGCACCCCCCTCGGGAAGTTTGGAGAGCCGGAAATCTGACCCAGTACTAACAACAGTAGTGTTATAAGAGGCATATGGCATCTAAGACAAACGTAAGCGGCCAATCAGTGCATGTTTGGACTTACCTGGATCAACTTGGTTAAAACTCAATTCCCTTGGTTTTATTCACTGTAATATTTCAGCAAAATGGTTTTTCAGACTGCACACAATTTGGTTCTAAATTTCAAAGAGATAAACTGCTGAACATTTGATACCTGTGTCATGCTGCCCTAATCACCCTCTCCTCATCATCGTCCTCACCTGTGTCTCTCCCATAAACCACACCTGATCCTCCGTACCTTCTGCCCTTATAACCCGTCACTTCCCTTCACTCAGCGCCGGATCATTGTGTTAATGTGTTAATTAATGTTAATCCTTGGTGTGTTGTCCTGCCATATCCTGTCCTGCTCGGCCGATGTCCTGTCTCCGTTCCTGCCGTCATCATTATCACCATCACCGCTTCACCAACAGCACTAATAAATATTCCCACACTAACCGGCATCTGCATTTGGATCCATGCTCCAACCTGTGTAAATATGAAAACCTCCTTGGGGAGACAACCTTGAGAATGGGGTTGAACAAATTGTGAAGAGATGTTTTTCCTCCACTGAGCTTAAGGATGAACAGGTCAAGGTACCCAGGCTGGTTCATTGAGAGGTGACACAACAAGACCCAAAGGTAAAAATGTCTGTTTAGTTTATCTCAGCCTGTTTTCAGCAACATCGGGACTTGTCAGACCTTTCTTTCTCTGCTGAATTGATCGTTTTTTTCAAACAGTTCCTAAATTCAAGGCAGGCATTTAGATTTCCAAATCTGAACAAAAAAACCTTTAGTTCCTTTAGACAGAGTAAAAGATATGTTTGTAAAAGGCAAATAATTAATCATCTAAAGATAGTCAGAATATTCATCCTCAATTCCCACTTAACTACTGAGTATTTAGATAAATTAAACAGATATCAGGCACATAGATCTGAGACCAAAAAAAGCAAAAATCTTTTAATTAGACTGATATGGTTTTTATTATATAAATGCACTTTCCTTGTATTGTATGTAAGCTTCAGTGAGACATTATCCATAACCTTTACTACCCTTGTAATAGGTAGGTCAGTGGCACAGGGGGTTGATTAAAGTCCAACACATGCTCTTCAAGAAAAGATAAATTTGTTATTTTATTCGAGGTAAAAAGAATAAAGTTCTGTCTGGCCAGTACAATTCAATCTTCATAAGAACTCAAGTGTAACGCTCCTAGGAAATCCTTGAAGGTCACTCCTACTATAACATTTGCATATAATAGTTGTCAGAGGACACACAACAAAAAAGGTCTACCTAGATAATGTATCAAGGACAAGCTGCAAAAACTCTGAGTCAGTGGGTGCAATAACAGAATAATGTCATTTTGTTCCAGCAAAGAACACACATGGAAAACATTTCACTGGTGCTTTACAGCAAGAAGATACTGGGTTCAAATTCTGGTCTGGGATCTTTCAGCAAAAAACCCCCAACAAAAACGGATTTCAGTCGCTCTTCTTTCTCATGGTCCTCTTGCAACCTATCCTCTCAACCTAATAGATATCCAAAAAGTTCAGCGTTGAAGCTGGGTATCAATTTCAATTTTAAGAATCGATTTGATTCCGGCGTTATAATCGATTATCACAATCTGTGCCAGTTAGGGATGCACCGATACCACTTTTTTGCAAAACGAGTACGAGTATGAGTGCTTGCATTTCAGTACTTGCCGATACCGAGTACTTAATAAAAACATGATTTAAATTTACAGGTAACAGCTTTAGTCATATAATTTAACAAAAAAACAAGGGACTAGTTTGAATTTAAGATTATTTATTTAAAATGAAAAGCATATTGTATGCAACATATTACAGAATAAATAATTATATTGATCATATCTGGGCTCCAGAACATGGAGGAGACGCAGGAATCCCACATTTTCTACCTCAGAGAGTGGCTGGTCACTCAATGCAATGTACTCGATAATTGCCTTTGTTATTTTCACAGCACGTGGATTGTCTCTGGACATTTTCTCTCGTCTTGCAAGAGTTTGCTGCAGCGTGGGTTGTGTTGGTTTAGAAGCGTGGGTGAACTCTTTGTACTCGTCGTGTTGGGATTTTAGGTGCTTGATTAAATTACTTGTGTTAAATGCGCTACCTTTTGAGCCTCCTCTGGACAATTTCGCTGAACACAATTTGCAGTCCACCTTTGTTTTGTCGTCTTCATTCACTTTGAAATAGTTCCACACGACTGACATGTCTTGTCTCGCCTCGCCTTCTCCCCACTCTGAGCTGCAGCCGGGGCCTGGGGGCGGGCACTCGGCGCCTGTGATTAACCCCTTACACGCCGCTCAATCATAGACAATTCTCAGACCGTGGTATTGGTCCCCAGTATCGGGGGACTTTTAACGAGTACGAGTACTTTAGAAAATGTGGTATTGAGGCCGATATCAGACACCGGTTTCGGTGCATCCCTAGTTCCAGTCTGTTCAAATTCGATACTAATATGGGTCAAGGCAATGAAAAACTTTTTTTTTTTATCCGTTACCTTTATTACATGACATGTCATTTAATGACGCTACACTGGGTAGGGTTACAGTTCACCGGGTCAAACATTATTAACCTTTTTAGACCTAAGCCCTAAAATGACCCTCTGAACTTTTCCTTCCTATTTTAGCTATAAAAAGAGCAAACAATTTACTTAAAACCCCCTTAAATTCCTGCAATTTCCACCCTACATTTTTTAAAAACGCATACCCAGAATTAACTTAAAGCTGTTCTTGAACCATTTTGAGTAGAGACATGGCTGGGGTCTCTTTGGAAAGCAAACACTCTAAAATGTATCCCAGAACTGTGGTAATATCTCTGAGTGCTATTGTTACCAAGCAATATTAATTTTAATACCCCCAAAAATTATTTTATTTGTGTCCGAATATTTATTTTATATAAATACATGCTGTAAAAATGGCTTTAAAAAGAGGTGGTGACCTAAAACACATTGTGGGTCTAAAGTCTGAAGTATTACCTTCATCCACAGCAAATTTGACAGCAATAAACCAAAAAATGAATATTCTGCACACATTTTTATAACTACAGGTCAAAGGTGGTCAAAAGTGTGCCATATGTGCCATCTCCTGGGTAAATGCCGTAGTCCTCACTGAATTAAAAATATCATCAGAATCATAACTTCATCTTAGCATATAAAGCTCCACGGCTTCCTTCAATGCTGTATTTTGATTATAAAGGGTGTTTGGACACGGTGCTGAAATAATATGTTACTGGTACGCACTGTGCGTAATCTCTTCATGAATAAGACATTTTATGCACGTCATATACAATGGCTGCGAACAAGTCCGCCCGGTCATGTTATATATCTGCGTTTACAGCATTACATTGGCTATTCGATGCGTCAATCATCAGAGTTCTGGACCGCAATTGGTTCGAGTTACTTACCATAACGTGACTTTCCATCCATGCGCCATTGGTTGGAGATGTACCCTACGTAAGGAAAACACCGGATGATTTTTTAATTTTTTTTTCCTTCTGGGCATGCTCAGTGACCTTTGTAGGCGGAAGTGGAAGCGAATGAATCGGAAACAAAGCCATAACAAAATGGCCAGACATTTCGGGAGCGCATTTTCATTGTTTGTTTTACATTTTTTATTGGTTTTGCTGTTATCCTGGTCTAATAACTTTATCGGAGGACTTTAATCGGACCCTTATTGATGTAAAAAGACCATTTTTGTTTGAAATGGATCGGTTTTGTCACGTTTATTGGACTACAAAGTGGTGAGTTACATATTTTTATACCTCCATCAGGAGAACGTTTGTGTTGGCAAAAGCGCTCACTGTGTCTTCAGTTATGATTGTATCCTTAAACGCCAGGCATAATTGGAATCACAAGACTCTTAGCTTTCCAATGATATAAAACATGTATAGGTTCATAAAAGTTAGAAGTCAGAAAATTGGTGGATTTAAACTAGGAAATGCCCTGGACCCGCCCGCGGGCCCTCGGAACTTCATTAATTACCCTCTGGGATCAATAAAGTGTTTTCTGAATTGAACAATGTTAAACGATTAAATCGATTTTTGGACGTACACATTGATTCAGAATCAGAAAATAAATTTTTTCACCACAGCACTATTCAGTGTCCGACTTTCACTTACTTGTGTAAAATGACAACTAAATTTAGTTAATGATAAAAACTTCGTTCAAAGACGGCTGTAATTATTAACAGGTGAAGGTGTAAAATATTTCTTACCTCGCCTGATAGGAGGAGGATTAGCACGACTGAACATCAGGTGCTGAAGAACTGCATGCCACAGGCTTTAGGTTGCCCTTCAAGTCTATGATTATGGCTGTGTCCAGATTTCAGGGTCTGCATCCTTCGAAGGCTGGATTTTAAGGACAGTTACGTCACAGCGCCGCAACGAAGGCTGTCCAAATTCGAAGACTCCTTCAAATGCGGCCCAGAATTCTGTCCTTTTCCCCGATTTGAAGGATGGGTCTGGTGTATCCTTCAATGCTCTCCATATCCCAAAATCTATTGCGGGCCGAACGGGAGATTTTTGTTCCAGCAACAATGGCGGACGAAGAGGGAGGCGAAGCGGGACGGGAGTACTGTTTTAAAAGTAAGTTAATTAAAATCTGGATGTTTGGTTCCATAGGTGTTTGGGTTTTGAGTTTTAGTTATTTCATTTCCTTATTCAGTTTCCATTCTAGCTTATTTCTTGGTGTTTTGTTAAGTGTTATTTGAGTTTTTCCTTCCACGTTTTCTCGCCCTCTTTTACACTCAGGTGCTCTTATGATAGGTTTCTCGTCTTTTATTTTACTTAGGTCTATAGTTTGTCCTTATTCATCTTTAGTATTCAGCTCTGTCTAGTCCTTATGTTTTGGAATTCCTCGTTTGGGTCACTTCTCGTCGTCCCGTGTTTGTCTATTGTCAGCTGTTCCTTGTCTTGGTCATTCCTGTCCCCAGCTGTCCATAATCTCCCAATCACTCCTCCCAGTATATACATTTCCTCTTTTCCTCATGTCTTCACTGGTTCGTCGTCCTTACCCTGGTCTAGTCAGCGTCCTGTGCTACCCCGTGCCTGAGTTTGGAGTTATAATTAAAGATGAGCAGTAGGAGCTCAAAACAACACTCCACATTTGGGTCCTCTTTTCACGCAAACATGACAGAACGAACCAGCCGTGTAGACCCAGCAGATCTCTGTCTGCCCACTTTGTTTAAAAAGATTAGAAAGAACCTAGACATTGTGGCCAGCCTCAGCCCACCTTTGGCTCGAGTGAGTGCGGCAGGAGAAGAAATGGACTTGCAAAGGCCTTGGTCACCGTTCTTTCCTGAGCTCGGGTTGACTGAATTCTGGGAGGAGGCCAAGTGGAATCAGCAGGCAGTGTTTGCCGATCTGTTAGGGAAGCCTCCTCCACCTCGACCTCAGTCTCAACCCTGCAGCTCAAGACCAGCCTTGGAGGACCTTCAGCCAGCCGCTTCCACCTCCCCCAACTCACGCCAAGAGGCGATGGAAGCCAACCTTGGTGGCCTCCCAGTCCACAGGGGGTGTTCAGGATAACACGCCCCTGACTCCTGTTTCCACAGGGGGTGCCCAGGTGAACACGCCCCTGACTCCTGTTTCCAGAGGGGGTGTCCGGGTGAACACGCCCTTGACTCTTGTTTCCTCAGGGGGTGTCAAGAGGGACACGCCCCTGGTTCCTGACTCCGCCGAGGGTGTCTGGGAAGACACGCCTTGGGTTCCTGACTCCGCCGAGGGTGTCAAGAAAGACACACCTCGGGCTCCTCACTCCGCCGAGGGTGTCAAGAAAGACACGCCTCGGGCTCCCGACTCTGCCGAGGGTGTCAAAAATGACGAGCCTCTGTCTCCCGACTCTGCCGAGGGTGTCAAGAGGGACACACCTTGGGCTCCCGACTCCGCCAAGGGTGTCAAGAGGGACACGCCTCGGGCTCCCGACTCCGCTGAGGGTGTCCAGAGGAACACGCTTCGGGCTCCCGACTCCGCCGAGGATGTCTGGGGAGACACACCTCGGGCCCCTGACTCTGCCCGGGGTGTCCAGAGGGACATGCCCTCGGGTTCCACACCACCGGTGGGTCTTCAGCGCCATGTCGTGAGTCTTCAGTGCCACATCATGGTTCTCCGTCGCCCTCCTCCCGAGGGTCCTCTACGCCACATTGCCTTGGGACCTTTATGCCACGTCTCCTTGGGACCTCTTCGCTTTCCTCCCGTGGGTCCTCTACGCCTTCCTCCCGTCGGTCCCCAGCGCCTCCTACCCGAGGGTCCCCAGTGCCCTACCAAGATCCTCTCAGTCGACGCTGGCTCCTTAGCTACAGGGTTCTGCAACGCCGGTCCCCAAGACAAAGGGTTCTCCGCAGCCGGCCTCCACGACACAAGGTTCTGCGCAGCCGGCCTCCACGACAGAAGGTTCTGCGCCGCCGGCCTCCAAGATACAAGGTTCTCCGCCGCCGGCCTCCAAGACACAAGGTTCTCTGTCGCCGGCCGCCACGCCACATGGTTCTCCGCCACCGGCTGCAACACCTCAAGGTTCTCCGTCGCTGGCCGCCACACCACAATCCTTCCTTCGCTGGCGAGGGAAAAGACGCGAGTTCTGAGAGGAACTCACTCCGAGGACGACAATACTGCTGATCAATCAGGTGAATCAAACCCAGTGTTTTGAGATAAATCCCACTGTTCCGCCCTGAGCCCTGCTTTCTGAACAGATGCTGCCATATGAAGCGAGCCGCTAACAGCTACCGAATGCCACAGAACCGGGTCGAGACTGGAGCGTTACCCCACCGCGACAAAGCCTGGGACAATGCTATCTTGAACCTGCAGAGAAGGTACTGTGTCGGTGAACTGAGGTGCAGCTGATCGCTGTTTAGCAAGCCGAAGAGGACGACACGACGTTCCAAGCTAATGCTACCCGCGATTCAACAGCTATAATCCTCCCACTGCTAACGGACCCTTAGCTGTGGCTAGCCTGCGGGCTAACGTTGTTTTGGCTTCGCCCATCATCCACGGAGCAACCTGGAGAACTTTAACCGTTCAATAAGGTCTGTCTGGGCAGAGGCGAGATTAGATTAGTTTAAACAAGATTTAAGGGTTTTTTATTTTCACTGTGATTTGTTACTTTGTGTAAGATTTCATTTATTGTTCGGGTACAAACAGGCCGGTCGGCCTGGAGGTTTAAAAAGTAATTTTCAAGGTTTCCAATGGAAAGTCGTTTTATATCCTGCAACCTAAGTTACTCAATCCGACAGTTTTTCGTTTGATGTTTAATAAATGATCCAGAGCGACTTTTAGCAGCACCACGTGAGTTAGCTGTAAGCTACATGCTCTAGTGAACCACGTGGGCCCGCCATTGATGGTATTTTACTCATGAACAATAAAGACTGCCGTTAATGCTGTTCAAAAGAGAGATCGACTTTAAACAGATAGTTTAAACACTAAACTAATCTTTTAAGTCATCTTTGAGACCGCCTTCTTGGTAAGTCAAAATACTAAATTAGATCGACATCTCATTTGCTACCTGCATCTGAAATTCTAGTTGTTTTTTTCCAGCATGGACAACGAAGCGTTTATTTTAACTGTGCAAAATCACAAATCCGACTCAAACAGAAAAAAACCCAAGCAGAAAATAAACACATACTTGTCTTCCATGCCGTTCCATGCAATTGTTGTCACTCATGATCTTAATTCTTGTGTGATTTTGTTATCTCGTGATACAACTCAGTGGACCGAGCTGCTGCTGACTCGTGCTTGAAACGCTCCAGGTGGGGATTGACGTGGCGAGGAGGTCGCGACCAAACTGCGCCACTGACGGAACCGGTGTAAATTGGGGGTATGAGTCGCATTGCTGTTAGCTAATTAGAGGCGAGACGTTTGCACATCATGAATATTATTGAGTAAGACTCGTAATCCTGACGTTCCCCACACCCAGTGTTGTTAACTTAGCAACTTTGTCGCAATTTCTAACGACTTTACAGACCCCCTTAACGACTTTTTTCCAAAAAGCCCCTAGCAACAAATCTACATTTCTGACAACTGAGATGTCTGAGCACATTGGTTTTGCATACTATTGCAAACTGGTTTTGTTGGTATTGGATGTTGGGGGAGAAAATGAACACTGCCACGAGTGACAACGTTATCATGACACGTGACGTGGTCACGCCATTAATATGCAAATTAGCGTGTGATGTCATCTGGCGACATCTAGCGACTTTCTGGTTCAACTTCAGCTACTTTGTGTCGGAGACAGTTGACAACACTGCCCACACCCACTCCTCCAACAAACTGCAACCTCCTGAAACAGGAGCAAGAGAGGATTTTTTTCCACAAAATATGACTCACAAGGCATAAATTAAAACTAGAAACCACAGCAATTTTATTGAAAAAAAGTGAATGAGTGTTTACAAGGTCTTAAAAATTAAAATTTCACACATTTTACACTGTAACCTGTTCTGAAAGGTTGCTACATCATATAAATTGCTCAATATATCAACATGGCAGTGATAAAAAACTGAAATTAATTACAGACATTATTCACGCAATGTTAGATTATGAACTAGAGGAAAATAGTCACATTTTATAAAGTCAGTCATAATTTGTATAAGTTTTTAAACTTCTAAACTACATCCTGAAATGGCTCAATGAGAGTAAATACATTAACATGGGAGTGATAAGAAATATGAAATAATTACAGACATTGTTGATGCAATTGTAAAAGATTATATGCAAGAAGACAATAGTAAAATTTCATAAAGTCAGCCTTAATTAGTATGGTTTTTGAACCTCTAAACCTGACATCTGCAACTTCAGTCCTCAAGTGCTGCTATCCTGCAACTTTTGGATCCCTGCTCCAACATACCTAAATCTAAAGGCTGAATTACCTCCTTGGCATCGCAGCAAGCTTTGTACAATTAATGGTTAGGGTTAGGGAAAGGGTCAGGCATAAAAACAGTTTGCTGGTGCCTATCTCCACCATTTATTAGACGAGAGGCGGGGTACACCCGGGACAGGTTGCCAGTCCATCGCAGGGCAACACAGAGACACACAGGACAAACAACCATGCACACACACACTCATACCTGTGGCAATTTTGAGAGACCGATCAACCTTACAGTCATGTTTTTGGACTGTGGGAGGAAGCCGGAGTACCTGGAGGGAACCCATGCCTGCACAGGGAGAACATGCCGGGATTTGAACCCAGGACCTTTTTGCTGCAAGGCAACAGTGCTGCAAACTGCGCCTCTGTGCAGCCTACTGTGATAATATGTCACCTGGAATTGAGAAGTGGTAATGTTGAGAAGGCCATAAACCTTACAGCACTCAGCATCCAAGAAAAGTAGGAAGTAGATATCCTTGGTCCCAGAGAGTGGTTGCGGTAACGGCAGGCGGCCACCAGGCATCCCCCCAGAGCAGCTATCCACCCGACACGTAGGAGGGCCAACAATGAAGAACAGGGACAGAGGCCACCAGGTCAAAGAGGCACAGGGAGAGACAGACCGCAGAGTCCCCCACACCCAGCCCCGCCGCCACATCCCCCAGAGCAGATCGAGCTTGGAATCCGGTCACCTTGGCAGCCAGACCCGCCCGGCAGAGAGGAGGAAGAACACCTCAATGAGCACCCATCCCTGCAGATAGGGACTGGTGATCCACAGGCGCTGGGACCCACAAAGACCACTGAGGGGTGGTGGACTGTGTCATCCTATCCAGTTGGACAGCCCCCAGGGGGACCTAGAGAGTGGGGCCAATATCAGGAGGATTCTCAGTACCCTCAGCCTTTAGCCGGTCCAAAATGTCCCCAAGAGCCATAGGCAACCATCCAGAAACCCACAGTGCCACAATATGGCACAAGCACCCAGATAGACTGCACCACACCAGAGGGGTTAGCCATAAAGTACAATATCCCACACCCCTTATTGTTGTGTAGGTTAGGAGGGATGGGCACAAAAGTGACAGCAAAGAGCCCATGCAGGGGACCAGCAGACCTAGCTATATCTGTAATAAATGTTTTTTGGGTGCTTTTTCTAAAACACTCTGATAAATGTTAAATTATTTCCAACTAGGTTGTGGAGAATAAAAAACACCTTTAAATGAAACATAAACACAATAAGATTTACATAATCAATTACCCTTGAAATAAAAAGAGGACATATGAAGGGGACCTTCACCAAAAAAATTAAAATATTTAACTTACACAATGTATTGTTTTGTTATCAAAGAGGTTTGTATCTTCAAGTTTTTAACAAATTTTTTAGCTCCTTCTCATACTGATGGCCAAGATGATTATCAAAACTTGATGTGAAGACAAGTTTACAGAACAAAACAAATCTGCTGATGAGCATCTCATGGACTACTATCACGTCAACAGATTTAAAAGAGGAGAGATGTTAATTTATATTCTGACACATCTGAGGTGATATTTGGCCCTATTCCTGGCAAAACAGTATCCAGTCAACTGAATGACATGATGATGCATCAACTACAGCCACAGTTTGAAGCTGCTGGGCTAATTATCACATCCATCAGCTTCTAACAATGTGATGCTCATTACTCGAGACCCAGCATCTGGAGGCAATCAAGCTTACAGCACAACTTCTTCAAATTATCTATTCATCGTAGACTTCACAGGTTCAGTCTTTTGCATTATTGGCCAGTTCATGGATTTGTCATCGCCAAACTCATCACTTCCAACTGAATCAAGAATGCTGTACACTCTGAGCAGAGTTTGTGATTAGGCAGGGATTAACTTTTTTTGTGTACTACATGGTGTAACAAAAGTTCCTGAGAGTTTTATTGCTGCTTGATTCAATTATTAAATGACACTGCTACTATAGAAATGGAGGAGCTTATGTTTGTGCCAGTGCATCATCCAGTGTAAATTGTGCTTGTAATGTGACTCAGACTTTGATCTAAGAATTTATGGACTGCGATCATGTTTGTTTCTTGTACAGCATCAGTTAGATGGCAACACACTGAAATTAGTAAAACTGTAAGAAATGCCAATCTATTGATTAAAATGTTAGAATGCATTGTCTTGGAGGGCAAGGACAAATATTTTTTTTTCTAAATATTTGTATTAATGATGATTGATTGTGGTATCTAAGAAGCAAAGTAAGTTTTTTCTAAGGTGACATTCAAAAGATAAATAAATAAAAAATAAATACATTTGAAACCTGTTGACTATTGGCTAGTTTAGAGGTCAAAGATTCAGGTAGCCCAAAGTCAATTCAGCATACAATATTTTATTTGCACAAAAAACTTCTATAGCATGAAAACACATATACTAAAACCATAACTACAAGTGAACCCAGCAACAAAACATACCTGTTAGATGTGAGGAAAAAATTAGAGTGGTGTTTTTGGGTGGTCTCTCTCTCTCTCTCTCTCTCTCTCTCTCTCTCTCTCTCTCTCTCTCTCTCTCTCTCAATGCACAAGGTTTGCAATACAGTTTTCAAAATTGGTCTCATAAATTGTGGCCGTACAGCTCGCTAGGTGTGTGCTAAACATAAGATCAGAGACAATACACCAACAACAGGTAACAGAAGTTGAGTTTAGACTCAACTTGAGACTGGAGTTTGACACACCTGTAACATTCTTACGTATGAGACACTTCTGTTACCTGCAGTATGCATATTTCTTTTCAATGAAAAATCTGTCATGGAAGCATATCTAATTATTAGCTGAAACAACTTAAAGCTGCAGTCCAGAATATTTGAGGGAGAGAGATTCCGATGTACCAAGGCCCCTCTTAAAACACTCCCCCCTCCCCTTCCCTCCCTCCAGCCCTACCGCAGCAGTTGTGCACGTGTATCACCTGTGGCGACACAGCGAGTCAAAGAAGTAAGCAGCAAGCGCTATTGAGCACCACCTGATTGTATTTTTGCCATGGACATTTCAGAGGTGAGCAACTTCTGCATGACTGATGCTCTCTCACAATATGGCGAACTGTAAACGTGAAGACACGGAGCGTTCTGTGTGCGCAACCCCATGTTCACATGTTTGCACGTTCTGCATGCAAGTTGATTGACAGCCGACAAGGCGGAAACTCGAATTCTATTGGCCAAAGAAATTCGGCGCTCAGTGTAAAATGCATAGGGGTCTACGGGAGGAAGGTAGGATTAAGAAAAATAACAAGTGTTGTGGCGCACTAACCTTTTATCATAGTATTGAATCCCACTATCATTTTAAAGATTTGTAAAACTTTGATACATAAATATATCCTCCGGACTGCAGCTTTAACAGCCAACATCCATGTTTTGATCTGGGGTCATTCATATGAACCTTCATGTAAAAGTCTGAAATAGAACTAGATATCAGTAATGCTATGTGACAATGAACAGATCAGTTGATGAATATGGTTTGTTCTTTTGTGTCTTTTCTTCAGAACACAACCCCCCCCCCCCACCCCAGCACACAGACCAAACCCTGGGATGAAGAGTAAACTTATTTTAATTTTAAATATTTATCATTTATTTTCTTAAATGAGGTGAATCATCTCCAAAGTGCTGTGTGTTTGAATGAAAAAAAACATTGTCTTTGTTTGAACTATTTCAGTGTATTGACACAGGCAATGGTGGTTCAGGAAAAAATATTACAAAAATAATCCATTATCTCTAAGAGCCACACTTGATCATAGCAGTATTTTAAGATATGTATGTAATGTAGAGAGTGAAGTAGTCATTGTCATCTCAGAAAATCTTAATTTACTGGAAGAGTCTGGTTAAAAAAAGGACAATATTTTTACATTTCAACAAATATATATCATTAGGTTTGCAGAATTGTTATAAATATATCATGGAAATATAATAAAGGAGTCCCTGGTTGCATGCCATCAACATTTGCTTATCTTTCAATTGATATGACTATGTGACTGCAACTCTTCAGTTAATGAAGACATTGCAATGTTTTATGGCCATTCCCTTAATGGTGGATGCTCATTCCTTTTCATGTATTAAAACAAGACTAATGCTTCAAAATGAAAACTAAATTACATGGTGCAGCTGTGACCATTTCCTGCAAGAATTCAGTGATGATCTGACCTTTTCTTGAGACTGTAAAAAATGGTCAGTAATTACTGCGGCTGACTGGGTAAATGGAAGTAACCTACATACAATTCGATCATTCTGCTGGTGCAGCTATAAGACTTTTCCTTCAAGTATACAATCCATTATTCCAATATAATCTGGCATGTGTCTGTTACATGGAGCATACAGCTCAGTAACCATAAATGTAAAAGCCAAGGCTTTTTTACACCTTCTGAAAAAGGCAAGTTGAGAAACCTATTGTATAATGATGGATTCTGGAGTTTGGTTATTTACATTTCTAAGAATATGGCTACATAGATAATATTTAATAGATTTTTAGAGAAAATGCTTGGGATTAAGTCTAAATAACGTCAAAGATAGATAAAATAACATTTTGCAACTTTAACAATTCTGTTAGTTTATGCTATTCTTGGTTGAGTACCAGATCTTCTTATGGCCAATAGTTACCCTCAGAATCACAGTCTGGGAACACAAACTAATGTACTATTTAAAAATTTAGATTGTTTGAACTGTATTGCAACGTACTGGGTTGTACAGGTCCTTCTCAAAAAATTAGCATATTGTGATAAAGTTCCTTCTTTTCCATAATGTAATGATAAAAATTAAACTTTCATATATTTTAGATTCATTGCACACCAACTGAAATATTTCAGGTCTTTTATTGTTTTAAAACGGATGATTTTGGCATACAGCTCATGAAAACCCAAAATTCCTATCTCAAAAAATTAGCATATTTCATCCGATCAATAAAAGAAAAGTGTTTTAATATAAAAAAAAGTCAACCTTCAAATAATTATGTTCAGTTATGCACTCAATACTTGGTTGGGAATCCTTTTGCAAAAATGACTGCTTCAATGCGGCGTGGCATGGAGGCAATCAGCCTGTGGCACTGCTGAGGTGTTATGGAGGCCCAGGATGCTTGGATAGCGGCCTTAAGCTAATCCAGAGTGTTGGGTCTTGCGTCTCTCAACTTCCTCTTCACAATATCCCACAGATTCTCTATGGGGTTCAGGTCAGGAGAGTTGGCAGGCCAATTGAGCACAGTAATACCATGGTCAGTAAACCATTTACCAGTGGTTTTGGCACTGTGAGCAGGTGCCAGGTCATGCTGAAAAATGAAATCTTCATCTCCATAAAGCTTTTCAGCAGATGGAAGCATGAAGTGCTCCAAAATCTCCTGATAGCTAGCTGCATTGACCCTGCCCTTGATAAAACACAGTGGACCAACACCGGCAGCTGACATGGCACCCCAGACCATCACTGACTGTGGGTACTTGACACTGGACTTCAGGCATTTTGGCATTTCCTTCTCCTCAGTCTTCCTCCAGACTCTGGCACCTTGATTTCCGAATGACATGCAAAATTTGCTTTCATCCGAAAAAAGTACTTTGAACCATTGAGCAACAGTCCAGTGCGGCTTCTCTGTAGCCCAGGTCAGGCGCTTCTGCCGCTGTTTCTGGTTCAAAAGTGGCTTGACCTGGGGAATGCGGCACCTGTTGCCCATTTCCTGCACACGTCTGTGCACGGTGGCTCTGGATGTTTCTACTCCAGACTCAGTCCACTGCTTCCGCAGGTCCCCCAAGGTCTGGAATCAGTTCTTCTTCACAATCTTCCTCAGGGTCCGGTCACCTCTTCTCGTTGTGCAGCGTTTTCTGCCACACTTTTTCCTTCCCATAGACTTCCCACTGAGGTGCCTTGATACAGCACTCTGGGAACAGCCTATTCGTTCAGAAATTTCTTTCTGTGTCTTACCCTCTTGCTTGAGGGTGTCAATGATGGCCTTCTGGGCAGCAGTCAGGTCGGCAGTCTTACCCATGATTGCGGTTTTGAGTAATGAACCAGGCTGGGAGTTTTTAAAAGCCTCAGGAATCTTTTGCAGGTGTTTAGAGTTAATCAGTTGATTCAGATGATTAGGTTAATAGCTTGTTTTGAGAACCTTTTTATGATATGCTAATTTTTTGAGATAGGAATTTTGGATTTTCATGAGCTGTATGCCAAAATCATCAGTTTTAAAACAATAAAAGACCTGAAATATTTTAGTTGGTGGGCAATGAATCTAAAATATATGAACGTTTAATTTTTATCATTACATTATGGAAAAGAATGAACTTTATCACAATATGCTAATTTTTTGACAAGGACCTGCATAATCAGTGGTTGTCTGTCCTTATTGGCGCTGTAAGAGATCTAACTAATCAATCATTGACTCCTCAGCAAAACCCATTCTACAAAAAAATAGTTTTTATTTTTTAACTTTACCATTAGAATCTGAAAAAAATATATCAGTGTTATATTAATATTGATAGATAACTAGATGATAGTATTAAGATGGTTAGATTACATATAGAGTAACAATATTTTTGAGAAAACTAATAATCCCATTTTTTAAATATGGGAAGGAGAGTTCACAAACCACCATAAATTGTCCTTTTCATGTTTGTCTCCATCCTAAGTGGTCCCAATAGCAAGAAAGGTTGTTGAATCTTAAGAATGTTATGTGTATAATTATTCAACTCATGTTTGATTACTTTAAATTAGCAAAATTTTGAAGTAGATTTTAAAATGTATTCCAAACTTTCTGACAAAAATTTTACAAATGGCCCTTCAACACTGGATCGACATCTGCAAATCAACCACACATTTGCATCAAAAGCAACCCATAGTGTACACCTGTTTTTTCCTATAGTGGCTGTGCATGCACCTTTGCCCTTAGGTCATGACACCCTATCTATCTATCAATCAATCAAGCTTTATTTATAAAGAGCTTTTCATACAAACATTGCAACTGTGCTTTGACTATTAACTATGACTATTAAAA